>JACVVK020000348.1:630000-660000 GCA_018292915.2 Batillaria attramentaria | reverse complement strand
TGCTTCAATCTAGAAACAAATCAGTTTTACCAGGCAAAGACCATTCAGGGGCCCGTACCTGACAGGAGTTTTGAAAAAAAAAAAATTGAATGTCTTCTTTCCGCTCAGGCCTCTCTGGAGTACTGGAGTACTCTGCTACTCTACTTTTCTGTTTAGGCCAGAAAACCACTTCACCCAAATCCACTGACGTCAAACTTTGCCTCTCTTGTGCGCTAAAAGTCCCAGCTTCACTGGCAGCTTGCCTCCTCTTGTTACCCCCTGGCATGTACCTTGCCCTGCCAAATACAAAAATCACGAAAATCAAACTTATTCGTGACAACAAAACTCTGTACAAACTAGCACACTCGCAAACAAGGGTACCTCAAGCAAACACTGCACTTTCACAAACGCGTTGTCAATGCAAATACGTGTGGTCAAAGAAGACAAATGCAAGAAGCCTTGAGCAAAATGCCTACATATTCCCTATTAGCTTCAGGCATTACTGTCACCCATAAAAATGCTTCAATCTAGAAACAAATATTACCAGGCAAAGACCATTCAGGGGCCCGTACCTGACAGCAGTTTTGAAAAAAACATTGAATGTCCCCTTTCCGCTCGGGCCTCTCTGGAGTAATGCTACTCTACTGTTTAGGCCAGAAAACCACTTCACCCAAATCCACTCACGTCAGCTTTGCCCCTCTTGTGCGCTAAAAGTCCCAGCTTCACTGGCAGCTTGCCTCCTCTTGTTACCCCTGGCATGTACCTTGCCCTGCCTCAAGCAAACACTGCACTTTACCATCATCATCATTAGCTTGCTTTACGTCCTATGGCTTTTGGCCCTTAAGGACAAGTTGTTCCTGGCGTGTGTCTTTGGCTGCTTGGCTAGGCGAGTGTCTTTGGGGTGTGTGAGGGCTGTTTTGCTTAGCTTTGGGCGACGTCAGAGGATCTCTGCTTGGCTTTTAGGTGCCTGGTCTGGGTTTGTTTTTCAGTGCCTCAGTCTGTTCTGTCATCCGTACTTTTGCCTTTTAGATTATCACTGGGGTGTCCCCTCGCTTTTTGGTTTTAAAACCATTTTGTCAGATCTGATCTGACGATCGCGTCGGCCAGGGTTCTCATTGGCCTGTCACCTAGGGTTTGGTGTGACCTGAGGAAGTCTACCGTCTTCAGTGAGTATCTGTCTCTCAGGTCCCAGACCGGCTGGAGGCTGGCGGGCAGGCCATCACAACCGTTTACAATGTGACGGATGTCTGGGGGCTGCCCACACTGGCAGAGGTCGTTACTCCATGTGTGTGCGCAGCACAGTGTGCGTATTCTGCAGATGATTGCAGAGTGTCTGCGCGGGAAGAATGGCACGTGGTTTTGGCCACCCGGGAGGTGGACCCAGCCATTTTCTTCGCACAATGCACGGAGTCTCCTCTCTCTGAGAGTGTGGGCCGCTCTTTGTATCTTAGCACTTTACCCCACGTGCAGTTTGTCTTTATAGCCTGTGCGTGCTCATCAGTATCCAGCGTGCGTTTTCATACATTGGTCCTGTAGTTAGGAACGGCCTCCCCTCTCACATCCGCCATGCTCTGTCGTTAGCAGTCTTTAAATCTCAACTTAAAACACATCTTTTCTCCATGCAGTAGAACCAACCCCCCCCCCCCCCCCTCTCCATCTCTGAATGCCACCTGCAAAAAATATCTCTGTGTGTGTGTGTGTGTGTGTGCGTGTGTGTGTGTGTTGTAAGTTATATACGCTGTTTTTATGTTATGTTTATGTACGCGCCCTGAGCTCTTGCGAGATGGGGCGCCACAAATACCCTTTATTATTATTATTATTATTATTATTATTATCCCAAACCTAATTACGGCTTTACGACTGATCATCGTCGAAACTTTTGAACCGGAGTAGCACCGGAAACTCTCAGGTCCATTTCGACTGCAACCCCGGTGTCGGTTGGGTGGGTGGGTGGGTGTTTGGGTGTTTAACGTCCTTTTCCACCACATAGGGTGATACCAAAGACGGGGCAACGATGAAAAAGCCGGTACAAATATTTGGCCCCAGCCGGGATCGCCGGTGCAAGCCGTGTTTTGGCGCTGATGCATCAGAAGGACAAAAAGAAATTCCCGTGCCAGCGACTGGTACGACTTATCCGAGGCTAAAATTGCAGATTCCGTTTGACATAACCGAGTTTTGACTTATCCGTTTTTGAGTACTCGTTCGACTTATCCGTGGAAAATTTAGTCATACAAAGAGCAAGTTTTGGCGGGAAAAACGTTTTGCTTCGACGTATCCGAAGTTCGACTTAAGCGTGTTTGACTTAAGCGTATGGGTCTGTAAAATAATATTTTTTTAAAACCCAAATAATTAAAAAAACCTTGACCATAGACTTGTAAATAGAGCTTACATGATTAGTTCGAGTGGTTTACGGCGAAAGACTAACCCCGAGATGGTTCGATTGTTTGGGTAGCTACCGAGCTATACGCCATAGACGTCCACGCATGCCTCTCAGCCGGAGAACACCACCTCCAAACTACCGTCATCGGAAAAGAACAAAACAAAAACAAAACAAACAAAAACCAAACTATATGTACCCATCAAATCCATTGCATTTGGACCCCTTTTTTACCGATGACTGTAGCTGTGCCTGAATATCTGCTGACAATAATAGGCGGCCAGCAGTTTTCAGACAGCAGCTGCGCTGGCGTCAGACAGTTCTGGGAGTCATATATATATAGCAGGCACCACGCCGAGACAGGTCCTTCAGCGTCCGTTATCAGCTTGATGTGTTGCGGCTGTGTACTAGAGGCTGGTGACGGCGACTAAGGGGACGGTGGGGGATGGAGGGGGGGGGGATGGGGGTCATTGCCATTTTTATGGCGCTGATGCCAGGCTGACAACGACCTAGAAAATCGCACGCTTGTACTTCTGTAGCACTCCACAGAGATGTTGCAAACACTGTCATAGCCTGGTGCGGCGGACACACGCCGGCCGGAGGCCCGGGGTACACCGACACGCACGCATGTATACACTGACACGAACACTGACCACACGCGCGCGCGCGCACACACACACACACACACATACACACACACACACACACACACACACACACACACTGACACCACTCTACAGAGAGACAGAGACAGAGCCCAAAACAGAGAGACACAGCCGGACAGACAGACAAACGAGCATCTTCTTTTCTTCCTGTATCAGTTCCGGCTTTCCGGCTTCCTTCCGTCCTTTCTTTCTGTCTGCCATTCTCTCTGTCTTTATGTCTGCCATTCTCTCTGTCTTTATGTCTGCCATTCTCTCTGTCTTTCTGTCTGCCATTCTCTCTGTCTTTCTGTCCTTCTTCACTTATTCATTATTCATATTAGCAACACTAAGGTTGAAGTACTATGCAAGTCATTCATCTACTGCGACTGCCGGAAAGGCGACTGATTTCAAACGGGGAGAAGGCCGTCAGGCGGCAGTCAGCATAGCCGGTTTGCCGGTGTCGGTCCTACGTCAGTCAGTGTGGGATGTCAGTTACATGAGTTACATCGGCATCTCGTCAGTTGAACAGCACAGACTAGACGCGTCTCAGGTGGTCACTGACGTGCCCACTCAGCAATTAATGACAACTGGACCAAGAATTGCTTAACTTCGGTCATCGGCAGAGACGGCTAGCCGCTGATTCCTGGCGATTCGGCCTTTGGCTACGCGACGGTATTAGCTTCCGGGTCATGTAGTAAGAACTCGGCTAAATATAGTAGAAAATCTTTGCGGCCCCTTTTAAAATTTGTGTGCGGAGTAAACAATGGCAATCTGGTGCTTTTTGTTGGCTTTGTAAACAAGTTTCATGCCAGGTAATAGTAAAATTAGGGAAAAATGAGGCTGGCTTGTGGACTATTTGTATTCATGCGCGGCTGGCACAGGAGCCAGCAGACGGCCGTGGAATGAGGGGGTATGTGGTCGCTGCCAACATTGCCAAAAAACGGAACATTGGAATTTGCTTAAATTTCCTCTACGCGTGAGTCTATGACTGCCTGATTTTTGTGAATTTTTTGGTGAATTTTAAAGCATTTCTAGGTTGTCATCTGCAGCGTTATGTGTAAGAGGAATATATAGCGTTTTCCTCCAGATTTGCATCTCTGGTACGTAGCCTGTAGCAATTCACAGTTACTGAGACACACTGAGGCAGGAGCCCGACTGGATGTATTCCGGCATACTCAAATACACTAGCTGACGCACTCGGCGGCTTCGCCCGGGCTGATGGTGTGATGTGAGTTTAGTAAGTGTCTTCTGGTCTCCCTGGTTTGGGGCGACTCGATACAGTACGTGCTGGACAGGGACGTGAAACTGCGATTTTCCGAGATGTTTTCCCCACCAGATTGTTTTCGGGGACCCCTGAGCACAGCTAGGGCTGATGACGTGATTTGTCTAGTGTTTTCTGGTCTGGCGCGTTGGGCGTTTGGCGATAACGTTAACTCCGACTTTCCGATATTTTCTTTTCCCGCCATAGTGATAATGTTTTCCGAGCCCCCCCCCCCCCCCCCCCCCCCCCCCCCAGTACACGGACACCACTTCTGATCGTGATGTGAGAACTCTAAATTGTGTTTTGTGGTCATCATGAGTGTCAGTTTGGCGCTATACGTGGTGGACAACGACGTTAATTAAACTCCGCCTGATTTCAAGTTCCGAAATCTTTCCCCCATAATGTTTTTTTTTTTTTTTTTTTTTTGCGGTCACTCCTGATCAGTTACAGCCACCAATATTGATCGTGATGTGAAAAATCTAAATTGTGTTTTCTGGTCTCCCTGCCGGTTTAGCGATATGTGGTGGAAAAAGACATGAGTGGGTGGGTGTCTGGGGGTTTAACGTCCTTTTCCACCACATACGGATGATATCAAAGACGGGGCAACGATGAAAAAGCCAGCACAAATATTTGGCTCCAGCCGGGATACGAACTCACGACCCGAGGAAAAAGCCGATCAGTTTGCCGAATGTTCTTTTCTCCTCGCCAGAACGAGCCCGGGGCTCCCCTGAGTGCAGCCTACAATAATTATTTTGATCGCGATGTGAGAACTCTAAGTTAGGTTTTATGGTGCTCAGCCAGACAGACAGACAGACAGACAGACACTCTTCATTTATGTGTGTAGATGTACTCCATATAATTATGGGACTTTAGTTCCAGTCTCAGGCTTATTTCGGCGGGACTATCCGGCGTCGGCGTTCATTTGCGATGCATATTGCGAGAATTGCCGTAGTCTCCGCTTATGCTACGGTCACAACCGGCCGTACGGGCTCCTACGGCGGGTCTACGGCCAAAAATCGTGGCAAATCTTGCGAACGGCGCACGGGCGTCCTGCGAAATTTCGAGGCCGCAAGGATGCCGCAGAGCGCTGCGGCCGGTTTTCGACAAAATCAACAAACTCGACGATCACCTGCGATTTTTTACACACTTGCGTCGGCCGCACGGCCACTGTACGGCCAACGCACGATTGCCGCAAGTGCATCGTACGACCTGGACATCTCCGGGCGAGAAAAATAGGTCACGATGGACGCACGATGGCCGCACGATGACCGCACGAGTGACGCACGGTTGTCTTGCGTGCTCCCCACGAGGACCGCACGATGGCCGCACGTGATCACAGACCGCAAGTCGGTAGTACGATGTTTCCACGATGCATGCACGTCCTCCGTGCCTGCTCCGCAAGGCGGACGCAAGACGCAGGTGCGGGCCCGGGGGATGTTGGTGTGCAATGTAGAAGTGTTGCAGTGCTGTGTCAGTGTCTGTCAAGTTGTGTACGTGTCCATAGGTTTGTCAAACTCTCTGTTAATAATATCCAAATCCTCTGATGTCTTCTTTCCATAAACAAACTACATATATATATATATATATATATATATATATATATATATATATATATATATATATAAATAAATAGAGTTTTCACAATGAGGTGCCCCCGATTACGGAAAATACACCACACGAGTTTGTTGATTTCGACCGTAAAACTGCGAGTTTTAACGAGCAGTTTTACGGTCGAAATCAACAAACGAGTGTGGTGTATTTTACGTAATCGGGGGCACCGAATTGGGAAAATTATTTATACCACGTCCCTACCTGCATTTCAAGTCTTTGATTTGAAAGCTGACATCGGCAATCCAAATGCTTCACGCGACATCACTGACTGAGGTGCTTTACCTCGCTTTGTCCATTAGGCTTTGAGAAGTCAGCTTTTCCGTTTCGAAGCCTCCGTCTTAGTAGAGAACTGGAACTAGGCTTACGCTTGTCACAAACACGACCGCTTGTTGATAACACGCAGCAAAAGATCAACAATTCCACGTCAAGCGACTGGCAAAGCTCCTTCGTCCCCATTTCCGTACGAAGTCGAACTACGTCATGTCGTGACGTAAATTATTCTTTAGTCCCTTTTCGCGTCATATTGTGACGCAAATCCTTTCACCAGAACACACTGCTGGAACACTGCTAGGGGTAATACCTGTTCACTCTTTAAGGCGATGTCACACTGAAAACAAGTTTCCCTGCTACGGTCAAGACATTCCTACCTTACTAGACACCCTTTTCTTGTATGCAGAACTTCAATGCGTATGAAATACCTCTGGATGGGGTTTCTGGGTAAAGTCGATGTCTCTTTTCCTTAAACATACATGTTGACTGAGCGGATACGGGAAGGTGTCACTTGACACTCCGCACGGCGGCTTTCATTGGTTGAAACACAAAACATGTTTTCGGATTTTAGGGCAGGCTCTAAAACTGAAAACACGATCGAAACAGTGTTTTGAAAACATTGTTGTGAAGTATGTCACACGACAAAACACACTGTTTCGCAGCGAAACATCTGAAAACAATGTTTTCAAGTGTTTTTGCCCTCTCGTGTGACATGGCCTTTAGGTACAGCCATAAAATACACGCGTGGTTGTCATGGGTACAATGTTTATACCACATGTGGTGAATTATGGACTTTATACCATGACTTGTAATAGTGGCCGAGTGGTATAAATAGAGTTTTCACAATGAGGTGCCCCCGATTACGGAAAATACACCACACGAGTTTGTTGATTTCGACCGTAAAACTGCGAGTTTTAACGAGCAGTTTTACGGTCGAAATCAACAAACGAGTGTGGTGTATTTTACGTAATCGGGGGCACCGAATTGGGAAAATTATTTATACCACGTCCCTACCTGCATTTCAAGTCTTTGATTTGAAAGCTGACACCGGCAATCCAAATGCTTCACGCGACATCACTGACTGAGGTGCTTTACCTCGCTTTGTCCATAGGCTTTGAGAAGTCAGCTTTTCCGTTTCGAAGCCTCCGTCTTAGTAGAGAACTGGAACTAGGCTTACGCTTGTCACAAACACGACCGCTTGTTGATAACACGCAGCAAAAGATCAACAATTCCACGTCAAGCGACTGGCAAAGCTCCTTCGTCCCCATTTCCGTACGAAGTCGAACTACGTCATGTCGTGACGTAAATTATTCTTTAGTCCCTTTTCGCGTCATATTGTGACGCAAATCCTTTCACCAGAACACACTGCTGGAACACTGCTAGGGGTAATACCTGTTCACTCTTTAAGGCGATGTCACACTGAAAACAAGTTTCCCTGCTACGGTCAAGACATTCCTACCTTACTAGACACCCTTTTCTTGTATGCAGAACTTCAATGCGTATGAAATACCTCTGGATGGGGTTTCTGGGTAAAGTCGATGTCTCTTTTCCTTAAACATACATGTTGACTGAGCGGATACGGGAAGGTGTCACTTGACACTCCGCACGGCGGCTTTCATTGGTTGAAACACAAAACATGTTTTCGGATTTTAGGGCAGGCTCTAAAACTGAAAACACGATCGAAACAGTGTTTTGAAAACATTGTTGTGAAGTATGTCACACGACAAAACACACTGTTTCGCAGCGAAACATCTGAAAACAATGTTTTCAAGTGTTTTTGCCCTCTCGTGTGACATGGCCTTTAGGTACAGCCATAAAATACACGCGTGGTTGTCATGGGTACAATGTTTATACCACATGTGGTGAATTATGGACTTTATACCATGACTTGTAATAGTGGCCGAGTGGTATAAATAAATATATATATATAGGCTGGTCCCTATATGCATGAAAAACGCGCGTCGGCCATGGCCGTCGAACGACCGACGCACACCACGCGTACAGAGCACTTACGATAGCCGTACGGCGCACGCACGACACTCGTACAGCCCGTGCAAACATCGTCAACATCGGACGAACGTCGTACGAAGGCGTACGACCTCCGTACGATAACTGCGAGGACAACGTACGATCCGTACGGCCGTCGTACGATTTTTGACCAACTGAAATCGCAAGACGTTACCCGTGCGAGACTTGCGGGGAACGTACGCCATCGCACGTATATCGTACGCACGATTTGCAACCTTAATTTTTTTTTTCAGATCGGAGAAGCCGCAGGCCGCAGACATTTCGTGGAGATCGCAAGCATAAAAAAATCGTGCGGCCGGTTGTGACCGAGGCCTTACGCATATACAGTGCATCGTGCTAATCTTACAGCCTAGGTTAGGCAAACTTACGGCGTCGCGGTCTCTCTCCTGCATCAGACCCATGGACTCTGAACCCACCAAAGATAGCATTTCCCTAAGCGGCCTCGACTGAACGCCCGGATCGAACCGGCCTATCACGTGACGCGACAAGCCACTCATACATGTACGAAAGGCTGATTCAGGAGACAGAGATCAAAGTCACAACGGGGGTCAAACGGGCTAATTCCATCTTTGCTGAGCCAGATTATGTTGTGGAACAGTTTCGCTCTTGAGTGCGCCCGTATCTTCGAAATACTCCAGTACCCTGATGATTAGTGCAGCTCGTAATGCGATACCGACAATTTGTTTACACTTTGCGCAAGCCGTCGAACATTCAAATTTGGAGCGCTCAGTGTGGTCCCCGCGTCGTCGAGTAGGCTTCTGTTAGCTCAGTACCAGTGTTCCACGACAAATGACATTTTTTTTTTTTTTTTTTGGGGGGGGCTATGTCTCCTGAGGTTTAACTCAAGCGTGCAAGAAAACGCACGGACACTCTTCGCATCTAGGACGGGAAAAAAACAAACATCTGTACGACGACAATTTGCTCTCGGGTTTTTTTGTTTTTTGGTTTTTTTGTCCCGTAAAGTGAAACTGAAAAATTCATGAAACTATTATTTCCATTCAACGAGACCCTTCACTTGGAGGACGAAAACATCTGTTTCAGGACAAACTACAACTATACACTCATACGTCTTTCACCCCTGAAGTCACACTGAAAAGTGCACGAAACGATTATTTTCATGTTGTTGTCAAGTTGTTGTTGTCGTTCGTCTCTTGGTCACTCTGGAAGTTCAGTTCTGAGCATGAAGTCTGTTGTCTTCTCCAGCTCCCGCTGAGGGCCGTACAGTTTGGTGTGTATAGAGGCGTTTCGGATGGCCACGTCGTCATCCTCAGCTGTATTTTCATGAAACGAAGCCCTTCACTTGGGCCGAGAACTGAAACCATCTGTTTCACGACAAACCACAACCCCTCTCGTAATTCGTTCTCTCTGTCTTCAGAAATCTAACTCACGGGTGCACTGATTGTTTTCCTAAAACGAGACCCTTTTCGCAGCCAAGACAAAACAAAAAACAAAACAAAAAACCCAGACAAACAAAAAATCGGTTGCACGACAAGCATCTCTCGAAACTCACAATTAAAAGGTCACGGAAACCACGATTATTTTCACGAAACGAGACCCTTTACTTCGAGGACGAAAACATCTAATTCACGACGAACTACAACTACACTCATTATACGTCTTTCACCATGACCCCTGCATGACTCCAGCTGAAAAGTTCACGAAACGATTATTTTCATGAAACGAAGGCCTTCACTTGGACCGAGAACTGAAACCATCTGTTTCACGACAAACCACAACAACACTCGTAATTCTTTCTCTCTGTCTTCAGAAGTCTAACTCATGAGTGCACTGAAACACAACGATTGTTTTCATGAGACGAGACCCTTTTCGTAGCCAAGACCCCCCCCCCCCCCCCCCCAAAAAAAAAAAAAAAAAAAAAATTAAAAAAAAATAAATAAATAAATAAATAAAAAAAAATAAAATAAAAAGTTCCACGACAAGCTTCCCTCGTAACACATAATTAAAAGGTCACGGAAACCACGATTATTTTCATGAAACGAGACCCTTTACTTCGAGGACGAAAACACTGATCTGTTTCACGACAAACTGCGACTACTCTCGTAATTCTTTCTGTATGTCCTCCTAAAGGTGAACCGGCGGCGTGGAATCTACAGGAGTATTGCCTCCCCGCGACCCTGAAAGTCAGTGACTTCACGTTTTAAAGGCAAGCTCTGTTGTATAATCGATGGGAAACGGGACACTTAAACAAAGTCACGGCAGACAATTGGGGACCGGTTTGCGTGGTTTATTTTCCCGCTTGAATTCTGCCCCCCAAGGCCGGGAGGCAAATTGCGATCGACACTGTTGCGAATACTTATGTCCGACAGGGACCTGGCAGTCGATAGGAGTGATCGGCTTCCCGAAATGTACGCTGCGTGACTGAGTGGAGACGTATCTGTGTATGTCTCTGACTTCAGGTAGTTGAGTCTGAGCGTCCGCCACACACACACACACACACACACACACACACACACACACACACACACACACACACACACACACACACACACACGCACGCACGCACGCACGCACGCACGCACGCACGCACGCACGCACACTTGGCAAACAAGTCTTGGGCTTGCGCCCCAATGTCCCTCCAAGCACCAGGCACCAGGGGATGACTGCTTGCGTTTCTGTAATGCAGCACTGCACTGCACTGCAGCACAGCACAGCACAGCACAGCACAGCACAGCACAGCACAGCACAGCACTACACTACACTACACTACACTACACTACACTACACCACGACACAACACGACACACCACGACACAACACGACACAACACGACACACCACGACACACCACGACACAACACGACACAACACGACGCAACACAGTGTAATCAACAGCAGTCAAATCAAGTTACAATAATTTATTCACGAAGACTTTACATCTTGAGCAATTCAGAACTAGTCTCCCCCCCCCCCCCCCCTCAGTCTCGAGTGAAAACCGATAGAACTTTTTAACGCTGAGGAAGATGTCGCTTAGAAAATGGTTTATGAATATTTAAAGATCATATACGCGAATCACTTATTCTGTGTTAGTTTTTGTTTAATTTACGCCAACAGCTACAAGACAGACTTGTGTCTGAAGAAATGGTTTGCACCAAAGAGCTGCATAACTAAGAGCTGGTAACAGACCACAGGGTCGGGTGCGCCTGGATAGAACCATTACTGGGGGATTCTCCTCGGGGAGCGCGAACGCGCAGGGGTGGAAACAGCCTCGGGACAGTCACGGACATGCTGGTCATTCAGCACGGCATGGTGGCGACTGACCATACCACTGACATGTAGCCGAGACGCCTGTAGTCACGCACCACTGACTAAAACAAATCTTCCATGGCAACCGCACGCAGCGCACGCTTTTTTTTCTTTTTTTTCTTTTTTTTTTTTTTGGGGGGGGGGGGGGCGGGCTTCTGATCTGTTTGTCAGATACATACTCCGACAAGCTAAACCCCCACCCGTTTGTTAGCTTGTCGGAGTATTCGCGCAATTTGATTGGCCAGCATGGCCTGTCAGGATCTAGCTACATGTCAATTGTCAGCATCGTTGGTGGTTCGTGCCTCTGGCTGCAAGGTCACTTTTAACTGTTAATCCCCCCCCCCCCCATTCTCGGAATTTCTCGGGCCGCGATAACTGGGAACGGGACCAGGCAGACACCGAGAAGCTCGCCATTGGCCTGTACTCATGAGCTCTAATGTTATGCGGTTCTGGGTTGCACTGATAGGCACACATACATCTCTCGCCTGAAGATATTTTTTTTAAAAACCCTCTCCCTCCTTTATCATATTCCTTTCTACGCATATTTCATTTTTCTGCTTGCGAAATGCCTCTGAACTCAACTAGGCAAACAAATCTGATAAAAGAGCTTTCACTTTCAGCTCCAGGCTAAAGCTTAAAGTCACAACCTCAGGGGAGTTCAGTCTCTCCTCCTTTCGGCTTGAACTTTCACGGTGACCTTTACGAGGCCTCGCCAAGCGTTTTCTCCATCTATCACAGCCTCTAACTAGGTTCCCAAAACCCCAGCCTGTTTACTGATTGCTTCCTTCGATGTTATGCATGGAGATGTTAAAGGACTCGCCTTGTACGAATTTGAATTTTCACCGGCTCGCGCAGCCTGTAGACGTCACTGTATTGCATTGAGAATCGTCAAGATGTTAAGAGTGCAGGCGCACGCAAACGCGCAACTATTGTAACATACGCCGGCCTCTGTGAATGTAAACCTAAGAATAATAATAATAATAATAATAATTGTATAGGCGCTTTACCCAATTTCATGAATCGGCTCAAAGCGCCGCGAACTGAACCCTACACGCACGCTCACGTGAATCACACGCATTCTCTCACACACTGGACATAAACACATTACGGTGCGAAGGGTCAGCTAAGCTATTTAAATTTCGGAATTTAGAATTGCATTTATTTTTTTTCAAATTTGTTAGCCTGGACATTTCCAAAGCAGAGCAGAGGGGGGGGGGGAGCCGGAGTACCCGGACAGAACCCCCGACGATCAGCCCGAATGAACGGTGCCACATACGAGAAGGAAAAATTCTTTGCCCCGAGTGGGACTCGAACCTCTGACCTCTCGCATTGGTGACAACTCTCTTCACCACTAGACCACCGACCGCCCCTTAGCTGGTAAACGTTCAAAAGTTGCAACTACTGCCTCTCCTTCAAACATCTACGTTAGGGAGGGGAAACCGTGCCTTTCATGGCTTGGATATTTAGACGGGAAGAAATGGCTTTTCCTGTAGAGAATTATGTGTTTGATTAAGGTGAGCGGGTTTTGTTGTCGTTTGAATGAGCCACGGTATCGATCGACCGTTTGCACTCGGGAGCAGATGTTTATATCAACGACACACGAGCTGTTTCTCTTGCCGTTGTGGCAGTCAGTGTTGGCAAGCACGCGTAGCTTGTAGATACGATATGTGTGTGAAGGGATTGCGGGGGCAGGGGGGGGGGGGGGGTATGCGCGGGACACACACACACACACACACACACACACACACACACACACACACTTTTTTTACAATTATTTTCAAAACACAGAGAGAGAGAGAGAGAGAGAGAGAGACAGACAGACAGACAGACAGACAGACAGACAGACAGACAGACAGACAGAGGCAGAGAGAGACACAGTGAGACACAGAGAGAGGGGAACACACACACACACACACACACACACACACACACACACACACACACACACACACACACACACACTTTATAAAAATCAAAACACAGAGAGAGAGAGAGAGAGAGACAGACAGACAGACAGACAGACAGACAGACAGAGGCAGAGAGAGACACAGTGAGACACAGAGAGAGGGGAACACACACACACACACACACACACACACACACACACACACACACACACACACACACACACACACACACTTTATAAAAATCAAAACACAGAGAGAGAGAGAGAGAGAGACAGACAGACAGACAGAGGCAGAGAGAGACACAGTGAGACACAGAGAGAGGGGAACACACACACACACACACACACACACACACACACACACACACACACACACACACACACACACACACACACACACACACACACACACACACTTTATATAAATCAAAACAGAGAGAGAGACAGACAGACAGACAGACAGACAGGCAGACAGACAGACAGACAGACAGAGACCTACTGGCTTGACAGTATCGTGCAAGGAAGCTTGCTGAGAACCTCTGCCACAGCAAGTACAGTAGCCGGAGAGACTTGATCGATGGGAGAAAAGAAAGCCCCATAAATGAATTATTCTGCTCCTGGATAAAGTCCGACTGATCACTCGTGCTTGCTTGGCGTCCTACGTATTAAAGCCGCAATTTCTAAGATAACTAGGTTCAAGTCTATGGACAGTTCAAGACTCAGCCCCCCAAATCACTTATTCTGTGGTGCACACTGAGCACGGCCGGTTACGCTGACAGTTAGTCGGACTACACAGGGTGTGATCCGGGGTACTAGTATGTGGCGCTGTTTCACATGAACAATCAGGGGTATGTGACAGCCCAAGGCGGTACAAGGGGACACCAAGTCTGCAGTGTCCGCGGTCCGTAAAGGCCTTGTCAAACGTAGAGTCCCTGCGAGGCACTCGCTTGTGTATACTCCCATACTGAGCCGATTCTCGTGATAGCGCGCGAACATGCATGAACGTGCGCGATTTTGGACCGAGACTAGGCGGCATCGGCTACTCGAGTCACCATTGGTATGCAGACAGTAACCATGATCGTCCTTGAAGTTCTTCTCTCTGAACTGAATGGTGTCCACAAACATAATGTTCTAAGGGAGTAAAAAACATCAGAAGAGTGAATGGAAGGCATCCCACGCAGATCATCCGTCCATTTCCTTTCACTTTCGCTTGGGTCTCCGCGTGGCAAGACTGAGTCTCTCGATTGAAGCGACTGCCGATCTGCTTCAAGGGCTAGAGTGATAAGCTGCGCTTTTGTGTAGCCACTAAAACGCACGCCCCTGTCTTTCAGATATTTTTACAGTTCAGGAACTTTCATTGATTTAATTTTATCGCGAACATCTTCGCCGGTCGAAACCGAAACGCTCACGTTGCTCGCCATCGCATACACAGCCCACATCATGGGGGACCGTTCGCGTCTTCGGCGCTGGAGAGCACCCGACTCTTCGTAACCGGCAACATGGATAGTTCCGTTGCAACACAGTTTGGCTACCAGCTGCACCCCTCGCCCGGCGCTCAAAATACACAAAGCATGTGGTCAGCGTCGCGTGGCGAGGAAAAAAATAGGACCGTGCTCTATTCACTGGCGTCACGGCGGCGTCTGCGGGGAGTGCCTGCTACAAGAGATTTTAAGTTGGCTCTAGGACATTTCGCTGCTGCAAAATCGCAGCGTGTGAAGGCCTCAAGTTATGAGCGAAAAACGGTGATCTGCTGGCCACAGGCTACAGTTTATTGCTGCTCTCTGGCTAATGCAAATATATCAGGCAGCGCTCACCCTTGAAAACAGATTTTCCCACCAAAACAGACAACGGTTTCCAGAAGCAAATCGTGTCCACAAGCAGCCACAAGCTGCATGCCAAACATCAAGCCCCGAAAGCGTCATTTTCATAGTCTGCTGATGCGGCGTCCTCCCCAACCCCATCCACAGAACTGTGCACTGCGTTATTCATGCCCTGGCGGGCGCCCAAGGATATGGTCAAAAACAGGGCACCCCTCAAGACCAAGCTGCCGTTTCTCAACACATCAAACGTCCCTCCTTTCACCAAGGGTAGGCGGGTGGGTGTTTGGGAGTTTAACGTCCTTTTCCACCATGTAAGGGTGATATCAAAGACGGGGCGATGAGAAAAAGGCCAGCATAAATATTTGGCCCCAGCCCTTTTCACCAAAAACTAGTTAGTTAGTTAGTTAGTTAGTTAGTTAGTTAGTTAGTTAGTTAGTTAGTTAGTTAGTTAGTTATACAGGGCTTAACGCCGCGCTCACCGAAAACAAACTTCTGGGGTCAAATGCACTTTTAGAGCGACTCTAAAACTGAAATCCGGGAAAAAGGGGGGAAATTCATTTAACAATGCAGGTCCTCTTGCTCCCTAACCTGGCTAATTTAAATTGTACTTTGTGACCTTCTGGTGACACAGGAGTTGTGATACTGATCCGGTCGTCAGATCTCGAGCCGTCCAGACTGTCTTGTAGTGCTGTTTGACTCGTCAGGGGCCAGACACCACCGAAAAGAGCTCAGAACCGATGACATGTGAACCTCAAATTCTTAACAACTGGGCCTTTAAGCGGCAAAGCCGAGTGGCCGACACCCGGCGATACAAGACAGAGTGGAGAGGCTTAGTTTTGAGAGACAGATTCGGTGTTCACATGCAGAAATGAAAGCTATGGCCTCGCAGTCTATTTAGAGTGTTATGTTCAGCAAACGCCGACAGTGGCCAGACACAGCTAGATGCAGAAGCAGCGACAACAGCGACAGCAACACGGCAAAACAGGAAAAGAACACACGCACACGCACACACACACACACACACACACACACACACACACACACACACACACACAGAGTACAATAACTAGTAGAGATGCGAAGGCGAAGGCCACAACAGTCAAGGGCTCTGTTTCAGATCTAGGTCATATAGCGCCATGTTACGCTACTACCGTGACACATGCGAACAAACTGAGATGCAGTTGCGGGCACTGGCAAACAACAACAATTTCAAGAACAACAACTGTAGCAACTGACAACAATAACACCACCAGCACCACCACCACCACCACCAACAACAACAACAACACTGAACAACAACAAAGACCCCCCCCCCCACAAAAAAACCAACCAAACAAACAAAAAACAACAACAAAAAGTAGAAGTCGAGATACCAAGGCGAAGGTCACAGCAGCCGAGGGCTCCAACGCGAGGCCTAGAACTAACTCGGGAACCAAGCCACGTGACTGACGTGTTAGGCCAGAACTACGTCAGTAATATAGCGCTGTCACACGGACAACACATACGGGAACAGAGACCAGTTGCGGGCAACAACAACAAGGGGGGGGGGGGGGGAACCCGAAAACAACAACAACAAACGTACAACTCGAGATACCAAGGCGAAGGTCACAACAGCCGACCAGCCCCATAAGTCATAATGATAGTGTTGTGTGTGTGTGTGACACGGACACCACCACTATGACGCGAACAGAGACGCAGCCGGCACGGCAGGCAAAAACGTCGCAAGAAAGAGACGAAGACTGATGAGGCCATCTCAAGCAAAGAAATGATCCCCCATCAATGGATGACTTCTTGGCAGCGGCATGAAACATCATTCTGTATGGACTGATATCGAGCGCTGGCTGTACGTCCCTTGATGTCGAGTCAACAGTCCAAATTTCAAGGGGCTCAAGAAATAAATGTCTCTGTTTTCTAAGGCAACATACGAGGCTTGCATAAAGACCCTTTGGCGCGTGGCTTTTAAAGGGCCCGTATACTTGTTCGCGTTTCAAACGGGCTTGTAAATTGCGTTTTTGTTGCGGTTTGGTGTGTGCGCGGGAAGGGGGAGGGGGCGGGGAGGGGGTGGGGGGGGGCGGGGGAATCAAACTAGACGGGGGTTTTCTGGTGCTATGCCGCTTTAAAAGTTTCAGCGACGAGTTGTCTGAGCTACATCCGTTATTGTGAAATATCAGCTTACGGGTTAGTACCGCTACGCACCTTTAGACTGAAGTGACGTATTAGTATATGTCGATTTGGAGTTGAAAAACGACCTCCCCCCCCCCCCCTTTTTTTTTTTTTTTTTTTTGCTGCCCCAACTCTTTGCCAGCTCCAGTGGTGTTCCACCCAGGTCATGGGTAGAATCCACGGAGGGCTCGGAAGCTGGGACAATTTTTATTATGCATGGTGATGGAGATGAGGATGATGCTAAGATGATGCTATGGAGGTCCGTGTGGTTTGGGACTGCGGGACAGGGCCGCATTCCTCGCTTCCTGTCATAAATATCCCAGCATTAACCAGGCCGTGTAATCATCCACATCATAAGACGTGTCATACCAAGGGAAGCACCCCAAAAGTCGTGAAGTGGGTGAAACTCGGCTGTGTGGCAACGGCCTCCCCATTGCCGGGGTCCATAGCACACCCGCTCTGGGTAGGAGCCGACCTAGGTAGGAAAAATCCCGCTTGCCTCGGCTGGGACTCGAACCCGGGTCTCCCGGTCCATAGTCCGAAGTGCTAACCACTACACTACAGGGGGCCGGTAAACGATCCCTTTCTTTCTAACCGACAACCGTTAATCCCAAAGCGTTTTTCCGGTGCTGTGAGTGTTTTAATTTGGAAAAACGTCGTGCTACAGCGTGGAAAAACGCCGAATGAGGGTGCTATGATCTGGAAAATCGCAGTGCTTACAGATCTAACAAGGCACAGAGCCCAACAGAGACAATGTGGCTTCTGTTTTGTTTTGTACGGTTTTGTATTGTGAGAGGCATAGCCTGCACCGGAAAAACTCGCCCGTCCATTCTGATTTATGCCCCGTGGTGTGGGCGACGTGGAAACATTTAGTTAAAATTAAATGTATGGGCTTTTTTTTTTTTTTCCTCGCTTGGTTTATTTATTGCAGTTCCAGTGCTTTGGTGTAAATACTGACATTGTATTTTATGAGTCACACTGACGCGTCTGTTTACCCCCCCCCCCTCTCTCTCTCTCCCTCCCGTGTGTGTGTGTGTGTGTGTGTGTGTGTGTGTGTGTGTCTGTCTGTCTGTCTGTCTGTCTGTCCTTTTATCCGTCAGTCTCTCTCTCTCTCTCTCTCTCTCTCTCTCTCTCTCTCTCTCTCTCTCTCTCCCCCCCCCCCTTATGTGTGTGTGTGTGTGTGTGTGTGCCGTGTGTGTGTGTGTGTGTGTGTGTGTGTGTGTGTGTGTGTGTGTGTGTGTGTGTGTGTGTGTGTGTGTGTGTGTGTGTGTGTGTGTGTGTCTCTCTCTCTCTCTCTCTCTCTCTCTCTCTCTCTCTCTCGGGGGAGCCGGGGTGGCCGAGTGGTAGAGCGTTGGACTTCTAATACTCTGGTCGTGAGTTCGCATCCCGGCTGGGGCCAAATATTTGGCCGGCTTTTTCATCGTTGTCCCGTCTTTGATATCACCCGCACGTGGTGGAAAAGGACGTTAAACGGCCACCCACCCTCTCTCTCTCTCTCTCTCTCTCTCTCTCTCTCTGTCTCTCTCTCTCTCAATCGGACATCGTCACTTTTAGTTTTACAAAGCAAAATTTAACGCGCAAAACCTTCTTAGTGTCGTTTCCAGTCACAGTGATACAATGAACAGAAAATCTCTCTCTCTCTCTATCTCTCTCTCTCTCTCTCTCTCTCTCTCTCTCTCTCTCTGGCCGACCTCCGCAATCTTCACAGTTGAGGAGATTCCAGCTTCATTAATGATTTCCCTTTGAAGATTGAGCTAGCAATTGGGTAAGCCAAGACCCAGTCAGTTGTTTAGTTGTCTCGGCGTGCCAGGAGCTTTCAGAGACTCCGGGACCTGTTTATCGACACAGTCTAGATGTAGCGGGCTGGTCACGCGACTTTCACGCCGCGCTGCCCTCTGGGAAATGACACAAATAGTCAGCACCACATGGAAAGCCTACAGTGAGCAGTGGTCGCAGAACTAGATGTTACGCTTGAGCACTTTAGCGACTAATCAGTTAAAGTTCCTATGCCCGTACTGAGGGAAAAAACTGCCGCTTAGAAAGCTCCAAGGCTTTTTGCCAAATGAATAGATGTTCCTTTTGGTCATTGTCACCATTTTCGTGACTTCGCGGCTTCTTACTTACTTACTTAGGCCCCTGGCTCCGAGTGGAGCATAGGCCATCGACAACCCTTCGCCATCGCACTCTGCTCTGGGTTATTCTTGCCACTCCAGTCCAGTTGGTTCCCTGCTTATAAATAGCTCTGCCTCAGTGTCCCGCCTCCAGTTGTAGCGAGGCCGCCCTCTCTTCCTTTTCCCCTGCGGGTTCCATGTCAGGGCTTGGCGTGTGGTGCTGGATCTAACAGTAGAGAAATCTGACTTTCTTTGGCCTAACGCTTGTACTCAACCTGTACTCAACGTCGATCGACAAAGTCGCTAAAAACAACCACCAATCAGCGCTGTCTAGCTGGTTTTCAGTCCGTAGCCAAATAACGTCGTTTGCTCAGTACGCGGTACGCTTTTACGCACGTAGAACAACAACATACACGCCAACCCGAGTCAGTCAGCACAATGGTTTCAGATGCTGTATTGTGTCCCAAGTGACTGATTCTGACGCGCGGATTATAAAGCACATTCGACGAAAAGTTTTCCACGCTGTAATCAAAATCACAGCCGCTTGTAACTGACTTCTAGCTAAGTGCGAAAAGCCAAAGAAGAAAAGATGCACCTGAGACTTGACAGACAACACTGCAGTTTGCATCATCACTAAATATCAGCACACACACCTACACACATCCACACTCGTGCTGACGACCAGCGCTTTCACGCCTTACAGCACATTTCACGAACATTACACCGTAAATGCTTATGCAGAGAGAGAGAGAGAGAGAGAGACAGACAGACAGACAGACAGATTAAGCACATTCGACGAAAAGTTTTCCACGCTGTAATCAAAATCACAGCCGCTTGTAACTGACTTCTAGCTAAGTGCGAAAAGCCAAAGAAGAAAAGATGCACCTGAGACTTGACAGACAACACTGCAGTTTGAGAAGAGTTACGGAGACAAGGAGAGAGAGAGAGAGAGAGAGAGAGACTGAAACTTTATTTTTCAAGGATGACATAATAGACGCCGCACAGGTCTCTCTTACTATCTGTCCTTGCTACACGAACAAAACATACAAAATGCATCATCACTAAATATCAGTACACACATATACACACACACCTACACACATCCACACTCGTGCTGACGACCAGCGCTTTCACGCCTTACAGCACATTTCACGAACATTACACCGTAAATGCTTATGCAGAGAGAGAGAGAGAGAGAGACAGAGACAGAGAGACAGAGACAGAGAGAGACAAAGAGAGAGAGTTTGACATAAAATTGGCGTTAAGTTGCGCCTTAATCCCAAACCCTAAACCCTAACCCTAACCCGTTTGTTGCGTTGGTTTTACTCGTCTTTCCTTCGTTTCAGGTTCTCCCAATACCACTGACTTCCAAACGATACCTCCGGCTTTACAGTTGGAAACACAGCGGACCCTATCACATTATACACAGAAGTATCCGCTGCTGTAGAGATCTGTTCCAGCACCCTGGAACGACCTCATGCGCATTTGCCGTGTCCTATTCTCTGTTCTTCGAATGTCACGTGCAAACCCACTTTGGGACATTCATTCCAAGGTTAAGTCACTGATCTTGCGTCGAATGGCAGTTTGTACCGGCTGCTTCGACATGCTTTTAGTCGTCACTCTGGCACATCTGATATCACTGACATTTTTATGTAGTTTCTTTATCATGATGGCTGTGCGCTTTGTAAATCAATTTAACCCGCATGATTTGCGTTATTTTCATATTTTTATATTTTTTTTAGTTTTAGTTTTTCTACCCCCCCCCCTTCTCTCTCTCTCTCTCTCTCTCTCTCTCTCTCTCTCTCACACACACACACACACACACACACACACACACACACACACACACACGCACGCACGCACGCACGCTGACATTTTCATGTAGTTTCTTTATCATGATCGTTGTGCGCTTTGTAAATCAATTTAACCCGCATGATTTGCGTTATTTTCATATTTTTTTATTATTTTTTTTAGTTTTAGTTTTTCTACCCCCCCTTCTCTCTCTCTCTCTCTCTCTCTCTCACACACACACACACACACACACACACACACACACACACACACACACACACACGCACGCACGCACGCACGCACAAACACACACACACACACACACACACACACACACACACACACACACACATCCGTGCCCCCCAAGACCATCTCCACCACCACCCCTTTTTCTTCTCTCACAGTTTCTTGTTTACTCACTCGTCCAGTGCAATGCTGCGATATTTCCCCAATGGCACCGGGTCACAAATCTGCTCCACACGTATAATACAACTATCGTTGCCCACGAAACACCCACTCCGATGTTCATGAGATCATCGATCCATGGTCAGTTATCAGCTTTATTGCACAAGCGTGGGCCAAAAGCCGATTGGACGACTGATGGTGGTACGAGTTTGACGTGACATCGTGACGGTTGTCCCGTTAACTCATTTCCTACCAAGTAAGGTTGGGGTTATGCACCAATGGCCTCACTCAATTTTAAATACGTTTCTTAACGTTTTTCTTTTTACCATCACTTTGATGTCACTCCGTTTGAAATTGGAGAGAGAGAGAGAGAGAGAGAGAGAGAGAGTATGGGTATTTGAGAGTTTAACGTCCTTTTCCACCACATACGGGTGATATCAAAGACGGGGCAACGAGAAAAAGGCCAGCACAAATATTTGGCCCCAGCCGCCGGGGATTCGAACTCACGACCCGAGCATTGAAAGTCTTGAAAGTCCAACGTTCTACCATTCGGCCACCCCGGCTCCCCGAGAGAGAGAGAGAGAGAGAGAGAGAGAGAGAGAGAGAGAGTTTGTGTAGTAGAATGTAGCATGGACAAGATAGAAGAAAGGACCTGTACCTAATCTTTCATCCTTGAAAAATAAAGTGTCAATGTCATTGTCACAGTCATTGTCATTAAAAAACAAATCGTGATTAATTCATGGGTGGGTGTTTGGGGGTTTAACGTCCTTTTCCACCACATAGGGTGATATCAAAGACGGGGCAACGATGAAAAAGCTAGTACAAATATTTGGCCCCAGCCGGGATCGAACTCACGACCCGAGCATTAGCAGTCCAACGCTCTACCATTCGACCACCCCGGCTCCCCGATTAATTCATGGATTTAAATCGGACTTAGTGGGAGTGTTGCACTTTAAAAAAAAAAAAATTATTTTTTAATTTCTTTAATACATACATACATGTATACATACCAACATACAAACATACATGCATACGTACATACAGACACACAAACATACATACATACCAAACATTAATACATACGTGTATACATACGTTGAAGGTTTCGAACTGAAACTGCTGTCCTAAACATTCGTTAAGAAATAGATCTAAATGTTAAATAAGGCTTCGTACGGCATCCAGTCATCCAAGGAGTCATGGAGTCATGACGTACTAAAGATAAGGACGTCATCTATATATCTTTGCTTTGCCGATTGGGCATATGCATTCATGAGTGTTGCACGTTAATTATACTCGTGTTTGCTGGGGAGCCGGGGTGGTCGAATGGTAGAGCGTTGGACTGCTAATGCTCGGGTCGTGAGTTCGATCCCGACTGGGGCGAAATATTTGTGCTGGCTATTTCATCGTTGCCCCGTCTTTGATATCACCCTATGTGGTGGAAAAGGACGTTAAACCCCCAAACACCCACCCACCCACTCGTGTTTGCTGCACTAAGAGCCGTCAAGGAACCATTAATCTTGCCTGATTTTCGCACACAGGTCCAAAACCGAAAAAAAAATGTCAAAAACATGGGATACTCGTGAGGATACGAAATGTGTTAAATGGTGAACATTGAGTTTACTGATGAGCCTCCAAGTAGAAGGTTACAGAGCAAACATGGAGTAATAGCACACGCAGTGCCAAGTAAGACCACCACTGATTGGTCGCCGGAATAATGGGGTCAATCAAGTTTCAGTGGGTCAAACTTCTGTGCACATTTTGGCCTTCTGTGCCTTTTTTATTTGCCCGAAAGGGACAAATAAAGTATTTTTGAATTGAATTGAATTGAATTCTGTATTTTCAAGAGTCGAACCCGTGACCCTCAGGATCCAACGTTTAGCCAGTTTAGTTTTACCGAGGGTCGGGTGGGTGAGTGTTTGGGATTTAGCATCCTTTTCCACCACATACGGGTGATATCAAAGACGGAACAACGATGAAAAAGCCAGCACAAATACTAGTTTTACCGAGACAAACGATTCGGACGTAGAATTTTCAGTGGTGAGCAATGTAATGTGCAGCAGTTTCGCTGGTTGCTACGGCCACATACATACATTATGTATGTCTCTGCTACCGCTGTGATATTCCCACAAACAACTTGTGTCGTATTCCCAAATTCAGTACAAAAGCTAAATGATTTAACTGAGTTCGGCCTCTTCAACCCAGTGCGTGTGTCACAGTGTGTGCGAGAGTGTTTGTCAGTGTGCGCGCGCGATACCGCGGAGTCTTTTCACAGACTATGATGTTTTTCTTGAAATCAAAATTATCTTACTACTAGTACACTTTTTCGCATCTATTCAGAATATTATTGTCAAACAGGTGTACACGGGTCTGTTTCATCAGTCCGATCAGGCCGGTCGGTTTTGCTGCTTCTTTTTTTTTTTTTTTTTTTTTAGTGTTTGGCGGCTATGTTCGCAGCTGATGCAACAGACATCAAGATGTCAGTACAACTAGTAAGTGATGCCACTCCATTCTATTTATAGCGATGATGCTGTGCATCTACTGTGAGATGAATCGAACTTGAGGAACACCGCACATGTATACAGCACTGGATTCAGTAAACACAACTACGAGGTTTGACGTGGATTCTAATTTTAGCACAAGGCGTAACCCACTACACGTGGCTGAGGAAACTAACATGCACGTGCCCTCCGCCAAAGCCGGAAAATACAAGCAAGATGAGATTAAAATGACCTGCGTGTTGTTTGATTCAGTTTTTGTCAGTGACTTGAACTTCCCCGTCATCAGACAGGCCCAAATACAGGACACAGTGTTTCACCAGTCTCGTCTGACATTTTACTGACGCAAATGTATACCTCATTTTTCTGTGTTTATGTATTTCTTAATTTACTAGTATTTGCTTATGTACTTCAAGTTCCCGGCGAAGGAGTTTCTATTAGTTATTCGTTATTTCGTCGTTTAGGGTTTGGTTAGGGTTTGAACGCGCTATCGGGCGTCAGTTTCCGGAATCCCGTGACCTCAGGTGACGTCCGTCTAAAAATAGACCTGTACGAGTTCCCTCCATCAGTAATAGCCTTCACCCATGTACACCGGCAGCACTGAGCCTTGCTGGACTCAGTAACCACAACTACGAGGTTTGACGCAGAACTTATGTCTTGGCGTTTCACTGAAACCACCAACGCCGGTTTCATTTCCGTGTCGTCTTGTCTCGTCTATAAGTTGTGAAAGGATGGGTTTGGCCAATGGTTGGTGGTGTCTTGATGCAGACTGAACTGATGTTTTGGCGTTTCTTTTCAGTCAGTCTTCATCAAGACACCACCAACCATTGGCCAAACCCATCCTTTAACAATTTCAAGACGAGACATGATGTCTTGGCGTTTCTTTCAGTCTTCATCGAGTCGACCGTCGCCGGCAAGGAGGAAGGTGTGCCCGGCCGAATCATGCGACTGTGATGAGTGTCTGGCCACCGTCCGGCGGAGACATCATGCCACGCTGATTAGCCGCTCAGGGCATTTTTGCTCTGCATACAAGTCACTAACTCAGTGTTGTCTGATAAAAACAGAAAATGTTAGTTGTGGCAAACCCTGTTTAGCCGGCCGATCCTATCGGTCCGTTCAGTTGATGAGGTGTGTTCAGCCGGTATCATGAACAGTGTGTGTGTGTGTGTGTGTGTGTGTGTGTGTGAATGACACAGTCAGTATTTCCGTGACTTGCATTCTCTCTCTCTCTCTCTCTCTCTCTCTCTCTCTCTCCGTCTCTCTATGTGGGCCGCTCTGTGTGTGTGTGTGTGTGTGTGTGTGTGTGTGTGAATGACACAGTCAGTATTTCCATGACTTGCATTCTCTCTCTCTCTCTCTCTCTCTCTCTCTCTCTCTCTCTCTCTCTCAGTCTCGAGGCTGTGTGTGTGTGTGTGTGCCACGGTGTGTGTGTGTGTGTGTGTGTGTGTGTGTGTGTGTGTGTGTGTGTGTGAATGACACAGTCAGTATTTCCATGACTTGCATTCTCTCTCTCTCTCTCTCTCTCTCTCTCTCTCTCAGTCTCTCTGTGGGCCGCTCTGTCTGTGTGTGTGTGTGTGTGTGTGTGTGTGTGTGTGTGTGTGTGTGTGTGTGTGTGTGTGTGTGTGTGTGTGTGTGTGTGTGTGTGTGTGAATGACACAGTCAGTATTTCCATGACTTGCATTCTCTCTCTCTCTCTCTCTCTCTCTCTCTCTCTCTCTCTCCGTCTCTCTCTGTGGGCCGCTCTGTGTGTGTGTGTGTGTGTGTGTGTGTGTGTGTGTGTGTGTGTGTGTGTGTGTGTGTGTGTGTGTGTGTGTGTGTGAATGACACAGTCAGTATTTCCATGACTTGCATTCTCTCTCTCTCTCTCTCTCTCTCTCTCTCTCTCTCTCTCTCTCTCTCTCTCTCCGTCTCTCTCTGTGGGCCGCTCTGTGTGTGTGTGTGTGTGTGTGTGTGTGTGTGTGTGTGTGTGTGTGTGTGTGTGTGTGTGTGTGTGTGTGTGAATGACACAGTCAGTATTTCCATGACTTGCATTCTCTCTCTCTCTCTCTCTCTCTCTCTCTCTCTCTCTCTCTCTCTCTCTCTCTCTCTCTGTGGGCCGCTCTGTGTGTGTGTGTGTGTGTGTGTGTGTGTGTGTGTGTGTGTGTGTGTGTGTGTGTGTGTGTGTGTGTGTGTGTGTGTGTGTGTGTGAATGACACAGTCAGTATTTCCATGACTTGCATTCTCTCTCTCTCTCTCTCTCTCTCTCTCTCTCTCTCTCTCAGTCTCTCTGTGGGCCGCTCTGTGTGTGTGTGTGTGTGTGTGTGTGTGTGTGTGTGTGTGTGTGTGTGTGTGTGTGTGTGTGTGACGGTGTGAGAGAGAGCTGGGCAGAGTGACAGCCGACAGACCAGGCGACCGCAGGGCCGGTGAGCCGCTGAGACAGAGGGTTGAGAGGCTGAACCGCAGTACAGCAAAACTGAATAGCGGACAGACACTGGGACAAAGATCGGACACTGAGACAAACAAACCGAACACTCAAACTGAGTTTCACTGAACCGTCAGCAATAGTGCCGGTTACTGAAAGGGTCAAGTCACAGCCGGTGTCAGTTGTTTGTTGTCACCGTCACCCCGCTAACCCCGGCCGAGCCTCTGCGGGCTTTGGAGTACTATAATTCCAGTTGAAAACTAACTTGACTTTGTCGTTCTCCTGCGGGGTTTTAAAGTTTGTCTGTCACAGCCAGGCTTTTTTCAGTTTTTTTCATCTCAGTTCTTCTTCTGTTTCCATTTTCTTCAGTTCGTTCTTTTCTTTTCATTTTTCTCTTTTCTCGACTGACTGAGTCAGTTTTTGCATGACTGCTGTTGACGACGCCGAGACTGGGGATAGGCGACCAAGTCAGTCATTGACAGAAAACTACAAAGTCCACAGTGTTTGCTCAGTTGCCCTGTGCATGCCGACAACAATTTCGAGCAGCGAATGACTGACATGCGGACATCCACTGAATATAAATCTTTGTTTCGAGTCACTGAGACTGAAGAACTGCGGACATCACCCGGCCTTGACTTAGTGGATTTCCGGCACTGAGTTGCCAAGTCAGTTTCCCCCCTCCCCCCTCCGACACACACTACCACCACTGCCCACCACCACCACCACCACTGACCACATCAGTGACCACTGACCAACTTGAAAACAACTGATAACAAAGCCCGTTCCCACCACTGATTACACTGAGAAACGCCGACTGTGTCACTGAGTCAACACGTGACTGACCGGCCGCTGTAGAGAAGTTTTTCGGTCCGGCGCCGGTATCATTTTTTGTGCACTGTGACTGACTGAGGCTACTTGGCTTACAACTGATTTAACAACAACACTCAAATGACAACAGCTGCTGACAGATCACTGAGTTCCGGCAGAGAAGCCGCGGCATGGATTTAAAAAAAAATCAGTAAAAAAATAAAAACTGCAATGAACTTGAATTGACATAACTGAACCGGCTTACAAAAACTAACAAACTGAAAAACGCTACGACGCAAACCAGTAAAGTTTGCCACACAGGTAACTTGATTCAGTCAGTCTTCGGTATGTTTCAACTGACTGACGATGAGACAAAAAGTGTCAGTTTGTGTCAGTGTTGTGTGTGCGGGGAAGGAGAACTGAAGTGAAGAAAAGGGACTAGGTGGGGGTACTGGCGCGGTACGCGATGTTACAAAACTATCGCAAACGACCTCGGCCCTACGATGCCCTAACAGCTCTTTACACAGACGCGCAATTCACGACGGATGAGCCAAGCCAGGAATAGCAGAGCACTTCGGTGGTTATACAACGCTGTATGGTGCGATATTGTGCCCCGTCACGTGACCGGTATACAACCCTTGGCTTTGTTCCGCGTGCCACCTCGTGTCGATATTGCTTGGTATCATACACGCGGTGCCTACTCACGTGTCAACAGCGGCTGCTAACAGCTTTTGTGTTGTATAGTGCTACGTGTTAAATGGCCTTCTAGCAGTCAGGAGCGTTGTGTGTGTGTGTGTGAGAGAGAGAGAGAGAGAGAGAGAACCGCCCGAGCCAGCAGAACTGAGCGAACCAGTTTGCGCGGGCTTTGCAATGCTAGTAGCTAGCTCAAAGTCGAGTTTGTACGTGTGTGTACACATCCCGCCTGAACGGCCGATAGAGAACTAAACAGCCGCCGGGCTAGCTACACTACTGACGGCTGTACATTCTCAGTGACGTGCCAGCCAGCGTGGCACAGCCGATGCGATGACTCACGCCATGTTGTGTGTGTGTCAGATGTGACAGTATGCTGTGCGTGTCAGTGTACATCAGTGAGCCTGACTTGTACAGTTTGTACTTGCGGGCCTCGGGAACTGTGTACACACGCGGAGTGGCGAGACGTGGCAAGCACATTTTCCTCACGGCGGCTGGTTGAATGGGCTTTGTGTGCTAATGCCGGCTTGAGGGCCCGAACAATACGGCGTCACTTGCGTGATTAGCCGGCGCTACTCAGTCAGTCTCAATTCAAACTGAATCGGTCCGGCGCCGCGAAAAACTTGACTTGACTGACTGACGTGCTCTCAGTCTGATGTGCAGCACAAAGGCCATCTCAGTTTTGAGTTGGACTCACTGATTCGGACTGAGTCAGTTCAGTCTGAGTTTAGTAATTCAAGTTGACTGAGTTGCTCAGTCAGTTTGCGCCGTGTTTTTCAAGTCAGTCCGAGTCACTGGCAGTCACGACTGAACTGAGTTGCTGATCAGTCAGTCTTTGCTTTCATTTCTGTGTGGCCGCCACGCCCGGCGTAACTTGAAGTCATTATACTGAAAAACAACAACGACAAAAACTTGAACAAACTGACAACCAACAACAAAAAAAACCCCAAAAAACAATAAGCTGGCACAACATTCACTGTGTTTGCAAGACTGACAATTTTGGAGGCAATTCCCGTCACAGCTGGGGCCAAATCAGTATTTGTGCTGGCCTTTTTTTTTTTTTTTTTTTTTTCCCTCTCTCTCTCTCGTTTCCCCGACTTTGGTATCACCCGTACTACGTCAGTGGTGGAAATTACAGGACATTAAAACTCCCAAACACCCACCCCACCCATTTCCGTCCTAACTTGTGGCCGACTGGAGCACTGAGTTAGAGCGGCGTCAGTTTTACAGGCTACTTGGCACTAATACTAGTAGCTTGCCCGGGCGGGGAATGTAGTAAGAACTTGACTACGCTAAAACGATAGACAACATTTCCCCCCCTTTTTAAATTTATGTGCAGACTTTAAAAAAAATGGCAATCTGGGACTTTTTATTGGCTTTCGGTTAATAAGTTTCATGCCAGGTAATAGTAAAATTAGGGAAAAATGAGTCTGGCTTGTGGACTGTTTGTATTCATGCGCGGCTGGAACACTTGAAGAGCTAGCAGACTGACGACAGAGGAATGAGGGGGTATGTGGTCGCTGTTAATATTGCAAACAAAACAACAACAACAACAACAACAAAAACCAACAACGGAGTATTGGAATGTGTTGACATTTACTCTACACATGTCTGGCTGCTGGATTTTTTTGGTGATTTTTTTTTTTTCGGGGGGGGGGGGGTGAATTATAAAGCATTTCTAAGGTTTCATACGCGACGTTATGTTTAATAGGAATATTATATAATTATAGCGTTTTCTTGAAATTTGCAGTAGTGACCTGTACCCTTAGATTTTCAATGCCGCCGACCCGCGCCGGCGTCCAGTCGGGGCCCGGCCTGAGTTCGAATCCCGGCTGGCAGCCAGAAATTCCGTTCAGTTGTACACCTGTCAGTAGTGGCCTTTTCCTCCTCAGCTGCCCCCGTCTTTGATGTCGCTCCTAACTTGATGTGGTGGAAAGCCTGTTAACTCAATCCCTACCAAGTCAGTAAGTTTGGGGTC
>JACVVK020000348.1:605000-625000 GCA_018292915.2 Batillaria attramentaria | reverse complement strand
GTAACTTGCATGTTCGTTGTGTTCGTTCCTGCATGGTGTGCGTGAGTGTGTGTGGATGGTTGATTGATTGCATGGGTTGCTTTGCACCGCCTCAATGGCCATACACCACATCCTGACAACTGAGAGTGCGAAACGACTACAACGGGCCCTGATGTTTAAAGTCTCAATACGTATGACTGGCGTACAACTTCGTGTGGAAAACGTTTCATCGAATGTGCTGACTCTGTGCATCAGAATCTGTCACCTGGGTCACAGTACAGCACCTGAGACCATTGTAGTGATAGTGGCCGGCGTGTATATGTCCTAGACATATTGTTCCATTGGAAATGTTCAGCCCACCAAATTAAAAAAAAATACATGCAATTCTAACTTCCAAAATTTAAATAGCCGAGCTGACCCTTCGCACCACTGCCGTGATTGTAATGTGATTATGTCCAGTGTGTGAAAGAATGCGTGTGATTCACGTGAGCGTGCGTGTTGGGTTCAGTTCGCGGCGCTTTGAGCCGATTCGTGAAATTGGGTAAAGCGCCTATACAATACTCATTATTATTATTATTATTACCGCGTACTGAGCTGACGACGTTATCTGGTTGCGGACTGAGCCGGACCAGCTAGACGGCCCTGATTGGTGGCTATTTTTAGAAGCTTTGTCGAGTCCCAAATATGTTCAGGAATGGACCCTAGGTTCAAAGAAATTCGTATTTCTCTATTGGTAGACGCCACAAAGTCACGAAAACGGTCGCGATGGCCAAATGAAACATCATACACTGGAGCTTCGAAAGCGGCAGTTTTCCATCTCAGTGGCGTTATGAACATAGAGGCTTTAGTAGTGATAAAGTGTGTTCACTACGCACACTATATATATAGTATATGTGATGGCCTGTGGTACTGGCCGGCCGTGTGATAAAGTGTGTTCACTACGCACAGTATATGTGATGGCCTGTGGTACTGGCCGGCCGTGTGATAAAGTGTGTTCACTACGCACACTATATGTGATGGCCTGTGGTACTGGCCGGCCGTGTGATAAAGTGTGTTCACTACGCACACTATATGTCATGGCCTGTGGTACTGGCCGGCCGTGTGATAAAGTGTGTTCACTACGCACAGTATATGTGATGGCCTGTGGTACTGGCCGGCCGTATACACATGAGTGACACAGGTCAATGTTTTGTCAGATCAAGTGTATTTCGAGCAAGTTTTGCATTAGATTGCCGGGACTGCTCTCATCAGCGTACCAACCCGTATATCATCTTAGAAATGCTATTCATTTCGTCATTAATTTGGGTAGTTATTAATGACATGTGGCGTGAGTTCTACTCCGTCCACATTTGTTTAGAGAGAAGTCCCACTCCTAACATCAGTTTCCGAAGAGAATGACTTAAAAAAAAAAAAAAAAAAACGCACACAACTATTCATACATTTCGCAATAGGCACATAAACATCCCTATGGCATGAGTTGGCCCGGCCTAAGCGCTTTGCAAAAACAACGAGCCAAAGACGTGAACAAAAAATCACACATAAATATGCACTGCTCAAACCGGTTCCCACAACTTCACATAAACATAAATATAAACACCAACACTCTCTCTCTCTCTCTCTCTCTCTCTCTCTCTCTCTCTCTCTCTCGTAATTCGTGAAGCGCCGTCGCAAGGTTGCTTTCATTTTTTATTTTATTTACTGAGCATGTCATACATTGAGTTCGTCTTGTTTATGCTAAAACTGTTGCTCTGTATTTCCTCCAACTGAATGCAAGGAGATAAATCTGTTTAAATCAAAGTCCTTCACCCAACGCTTGCTAAAATACATGATATTCTTTTGCGAACATCCCCTGTGGTATTCAGTGCGTGTCGGGGCAGGGTGTTACGGCTTTCCTCTGAACAGATTGTGACGGCTGTCTGTCCGGGGTCACCGTGCATGCACGCTGCAGGCAGTCACAATGTTACTGAGTAACAATTGTTTGCTGTGTTGTTTCTTGTTCGACCCGAAAGTATATTATTGTGTTTAATGGGGGGAAATTCCAACTGAGTACGTTTAGTCAAATCATTAACTTGCCGCCACGTCAGTCAAGGATTTTGATTACTAGTGTTGACGTGTGTACATGCGGACAAGTTTTTTTCTTATTGTTTCTATTCGACTCACTCGTTCTTCTAATTATATTTTATGTTCGTTCTTCCTTTCAGTTTACCCTTCTCAGTGTCTGTGCGTCTGTCCGAGTCTGTGTCAGTATCTGTCTGTCTGTCTGTCTGTCTGTCTATATATAGGTAGAACGCCGGAACAACTGAAAAATCTGAGTGCCTTAAGCTGAGCTTAGTTGCCTCCCTTAGTAGGTGTAGGCTGGTTTTCGTAGCATTTCATCAAAGCCCTGTGATCTTGAAACCAGGGCCAAGGTTAAAAAACACAAACTGACTTCTTTGGAGTCCGATAATTAATACACACACACACACACACACACACACACACACACACACACACACACACACACACACACACACACACACAAAATGGTATTGATTGGTTTACCCGTTCTCGAGATATTTCCCAGAAATACAGAAACACTGACGTTCGCAGTTGATCGCAATAACCCCCTTTCCCACCCAGTTTTTCTGACTCACAGTATTAGGGCCATAAAATGAAGAACATGTAGCCTAAGCACGGTCTGACTGATTACAACATGGAGTATCATCCTACACTGCCTTTGTAACTTTATTTTATCACTTTCCATTAGCTCCGTCCCACGGGTTCAGTTAGATTTTAACCAAGTCTATGATCACACTGAAGTCACTGGCTGCTTCACTCACGCAAACTGCTGGGAAAGCAAGGTAAATTTAAAAGTACTGACGAACATGTGTTACTCGGGTAATGCTATCAGGGTCCAAAATAGCACTGACTACTATCTTCTGACTAGACCATTCCACCATTTGCCGATCCGGCGGTTTTAGGCAGTCAAGCCTGATAGACCGGTGAGTCGATTTCTCGGGAAACTGACGTGATGAGGTTTTAGAGAGCACGCAACAGGGAGATAACTGCCTGACGATGTCTGAAACTTGGTCACGTGAGATGAAGTGTTTTTTGTTGGTTTTTTTTTTCTTTGTCAAGCTTCAGGGAATGTCACGGTGCTGTATAACCCAATTCTGCAATTCTGATTCCCTTATCAGGCATTTGTTTTGTGGTCATAAAAAAATAGTCCGGGTAGACAACGATGCAAAAAAAAATAAAAAATAAAAACCCCACCTCTTAAGTGCTGCTCGTGTACCGTGCACTATGATATCACACACACACACACACACACACACACACACACACACACACACACACACACACACACACACACACACACACACACACACGACACACACACACACACACACACACACGCACACACACACGCACACACGCACGCACACACGCACACGGCACACACACACACACACACACACACACACACACACACACACACACACACACACACACACGGCACACACACACGGCACACACACACACACACACACACACACACACACACAGAGCCAGAGAGAGAGACAGACAGAGACAGAATCAAGTATCAGGAAAACTTTATTTTTCAACGGTAGAGTTTCAAACCTGCCATTGCTAGTCTAGTAAGAGAGAGAGAGAGAGAGAGAGAGTCACGAATCAAGAAAACTTTGTTTTTCAACGGTAGAATTTTTATACCTGCCGTTGCTAGTTCTAGTAAGAGAGAGGGTGGGTGTGTGAGTGTTTGGGGTTTAACGTCCTTTTCCACCACATAGGGTGATATCAAAGACGGGGCAACGATGAAAAAGCCAGCACAAATATTTGGCCCCAGCCGGGATCGAACACGACCCGAGCATTGGAAGTCCAACGCTCTACCATTCGACCACCCCGGCTCCCCCTTGAGAGAGAGAGAGAGAGAGAGAGTCTTTAGACGGAGTTCAAGTTTATTGCGTAGGCCAAAGAGCCTCTTGCAAAAGGGACACAGTGGAGGGAAGTGGGGGGTGGGGGATGGGGCGGAGAGATACCATTTCCCAACTTGAGCGATAAAAAAGCTGAAGTACAATGCCCTGGCCTATCTTCACTGTTATCCTCGCTATGCTACTCAGTGATAAAACCGGTAAAAAGCGCTATTCGCGTGTACATCATGTGTGCACGCTGAACATCTCCATTTCAAGCGGGATGGGGCCGTGGAATGAATAGAAAGAAAACAAAACAAAAACGCGAATGTTCCTAGGGAATAGGCTGCAATGTCTTTCATGCATAAAGCACTATCCACAAACTGCGCGCGCCGATTTCGCCTCTCATCTCATCTCTGCCACAGTTGATAATCGCTACGTGCAAGTAGGTCGATCCGTCTCCCGTCAGTGCACTGCGAGCGTGACTCGTAACCAGCCAAAACCTCTCCGCCGCGCGAAACACGCGAAGCAACCGAACTGGAGCCGAAGCACTAAGTCAACAATTGATCACATCCGCAAAGTAGTTCCCGGGAAGCGTGAACCTAGTTTGAATTATCTACAACCATTTAGCGTGTTGTTAACAGATTTCATCGCAGTTTAGAGATATCTATATTGCCAAAGACATGGAAAAGGACACCGGGAGATAAGTGACGCTTTTCCGTCAATTTTCCAAACTGTGGCAGAGACTAGAAGGTGGTGACTTGACAGTCGCCGAGAGCTGTGTGGCCGGGCTTGACAGAGACAGACCGGTTAGCCACGAAATAGCCTTCCGGCGTTGCTTGCGCGGGGCGTTAAGCCTCAAATACCTAACTAGCTAACTCAGTCTTTTACACACACACACACACACACACACACACACACACACACACACACACACACACACACACACACACACACACACACACAGAGCCAGAGAGAGAGAGAGAGATGATGATGATGATGATGATGATGATGAAACTTTATTTATCAACGGTAAAAGTTTTGACACAAATTCGCCAGTTTGCAAACTTGTCGTTGCTAATGCTACAAAGACTATCTACTAAAACAAAAACTAGTAATATTAAAATAGAAAAAAAAAGTTAAAAAAGACAAACCAAAACAGAACATTATGCACTAAACTACAGGAAACAAAACCATAGAGAAAATCGTCCATCAGGTCCAAACGTATTCACACACACGTGCGCCCTTTGCAAACACAAATCATATAATGAAATGGCATTGGAAAGTTAAAATGACAGGTTGCCGCGTTTTGTACGTTAGATGCGGTCCGCCAGGTACTGTTTTAGCGTAGATATATTTTGTTTCAGGTGTGAAGGGAGAGAATTCCATTGTAATGCTCCAGGCTTGTTTAGAATAAATCAATACGAGGTAATGGAGGGGGGGGGGGGAGAGAGAGAGAGAGAGAGAGGAGAGAGAGAGAGAGAGAGAGAGAGAGTGTGTGTGTGTGTGTGTGTGTGTGTGTGTGTGTGTGTGTGTGTGTGTGTGTGTGTGTGTGTGTGTGTGTGAAGAATCTCTCTCTCTCTCTCTCTCTCTCTCTCTCTCTCACACACACACACACACACACACACACACACACACACACCGGCACACACACACACACACACACACACCGGCACACACACACACACACACACACACACACACACACACACACACACACACACACACACACACACACACACACACACACACAGCAACAAAATATTCAGTAGCTCTAAAGCGAAATACAGACATTGACTATACAGCTCACACACGCAATATACATGTATCCACAAAATGCACGCCGCACTACCATTCGCCTACACTCACAAACATGATCACGAACTAAAGCACCTAACAGGAAAAATCACCCACAATTTCAAAGTCATAAAATAAATGCACCGCCAGCAGATCAGGAAAGTTGTTGCCATAGCGACTGTCTCTATGACGATACTGACTCAGGTTAAAATTAAAACCTTCCTCGTTACAAACCGGATTGGGTTGAACATGAAATTCCTGCGTTGCCGGATATGCGAGGACTGTGCAGCCACTGAGGCAAGAAGATGAAACTGACAAAGATATTAATGTACTGACAGATGGCGCGACTATCGATTCTCTCTCTCTCTCTCTCTCTCTTTTGGGCGTTACAGTGGACGACCAATTGAAGTGGGAGCCGCACCTAGAAAAACTTAGTAAAACCCTGTCCAAAAATCTTTTTCTCTTAAGTAAACTTAACCGCATAGTTAGCCACGACAGTTGCAAAGTTTTCTTTCACGCACATATAAAAAGTCATATAGATTACGCCTCCAACCTCTGGGACAAATGTGGTGACGTTCACTTGAAAAAGATCAATTCTCTCTATAAACGTGGTATAAAGCTTTTACATCCTGGGCCCTTACCCACAGAAGAAAAACTTAGAGCGCTCGAACTTCTCCCCCTTACCAAGCATCTTGAGTTCAACCGGTGCGTTTTCATGCACAAGATAGTCCACTGTAAGGCTCCTCCATATCTTACCACGTTCTTTCAACCAAGTCAGCGACACAACGCAAGAAATGGCCTGTTCCAATTACCATTACCTAAATTGGACATTTTTAAAACAAGCTTCTCATTCTCTGGGTCACTTTCATGGAACCAGTTGCCAGCATACTTAAAATGCACCCCGAAGCTTCATTCATTTAAAACTCAACTTCTCAGATACTTACGTAAGTCATAGGTCCATGAACAATATCTGAACCATGCTAAATTACTCGTCCTCAGATGGCACTATTACATGTTACCTTTTTACAAGTTATGTTGTATACTGCAATTTCAAACACCATGCTATCTACTTCTTCACCTATTTTCCGATGTGTTTCCTTTGAATTTCCTGCGCTTCTTTGTATCTTTGCATGTTTTTGTTTTGTTTTGTTTTTTTCTATTTCTAATTAGATTTACTCCCTTTGTGCCTGGTATACTTTTTTTGTTTTTGTTTTTTTGTAATGTTAGCCTTTATTTTTTTTAGTGTTCCTAGATTAGCATGACAGCTTGTAAGATAGGCAGACCATGCCTACAAGTCTTTATCCTGAAATAAACGTTTCAGTCAGTCAGTCAGTCAGTCTCTCTCTCTCTCTCTCTCTCTCTCTCTCTCTCTCTCTCTCTCTCTCTCTCTCTCTCTCTCGGGGATCCGGGATAGCCGAATGGTAGAGCGGCGCTTGCACTCTCAATGCTCGGGTCGTGAGTTCGAATCCCGGCTGGGGCCAAATATTTGTACTTTTTTTTATTTCGTTGACCCCTCTTTGATATCAGCCTCACGTGGTGGAAAAGGACGTTAAACTTCCCTCTCTCTCTCTCTCTCTCTCTCTCTCTCTCTCTCTCTCTCTCTCTCTCTCTGTATAGATCGTTCGCTTTTTAGTGTATAACAGAAATATCAATAATGAGGGAAAACTTTACGATGCTTTGTTCAGTTTAAAGGATGTTAACGTTGATCTCGGGTCGCCTAGGAGTAATAGTTCATATTACCCTGTTGCATATTAGTCGGCACATGCCTATTCCCTATCGAACCGTTTCTCTTTAACACAACAAATCTGCTAGCTTGGCAGCAGATACAACAACAGTAGCAACAACAACAAGTATTAAAAAATGCATACACACACACACACACACACACACACACACACACACACACACACACACACACACACACACACACACACACACACACACACACACACACACACACACACAGACGTGCGCAGTTGATCGGAATAACCCTTTCCCCGGTTCGTGCGCATGGGCTTAACAACAACAATGATGACAACGACGACAACAATGATGACAACGACGACAACAATGATGACAACGACGACAACAATGATGACAACGAGGACAACAAAACTGACGACAAAACACAAGTGCAGAAAGGAAATGTACGGGGTGGGTTGTCGAGAAAGATATACATGCATAGTCTTGTGTTTCCTTCGTTTAGTTTTCGTGCTGGCCAGATTAACAGCTGCTGTTTTACCCTAACGGCTGTTACCCGTAATCCACCCCCCCCCCCCCCCGACCCTCCCCCAGATCTCTCTCTCTCTCTCTCTCTCTTTGTCTCTCTCTCTCTCCACACACACACACACACACACACACTCTCTCTCTCTCTCTCCACATCACACACACACACACACACACTGACACACACACACACACACACACACACACACACACACACACACACACACACACACACACACACACACACAGATTTTGTATGCAGTGTGAAGTGGGGTTGCATGAGGTTCTAATGAACCGGGAAACACCCGCCGGGGAAAATCGGGACCAGACTACGAGGAAATGATCAAATCAGTGCCCCCGTAGTGTAGTGGTTAGCACTTCGGACCATGGACCGGGAGACCCGGGTTCGAGTCCCAGCCGAGGCAAGCGGGATTTTTCCTGCCTGCCTTTCCTACCCAGAGACGGCAGAGAGGGTGTGGCTATGGGCCCAATGGGGAGGCTGTTGCCACACAGCTGAGAATCACGCACTGACTTCTCACGGGTGCGACTTTGGGGGTGCTTCCCTTGGTATGACACGTCTTATGATGTGGACGATTACACGGCCGGCACCACAGGTGCCGTAGTTCCCGGGCCTGGTTAATGCTGGGATATTTATGACAGGAAGCGAGGAATGCGGCCCTGTCCCGCAGTCCCAAACCACACGGACCTCCATAGCAGCATCTTACCATCATCCTCATCTCCATCATCATGCATAATAAAAATATATAAAAAAAGCCCCAGCTTCCGAGCCCTCCGTGGATTCCACCGATTACCTGGGAGGAACACCACTGGAACTGGCAAAAGAGTTTTTGGCAGAAAAGAAAAAAATCAGGCCGCAAGATCAATGGTTCCTCGACGGCTTTAACTGCAGCAAACATCAGAATAATCAAAAGTGCACACCAAATTTAAATCCAAGCAGACATATTAAATCAATTTTGATTTTTTTTTTTTAAAGCGAACCACTGGTGCACAACTCCGGGGAACATACTTGGTAGGAAAAGAGTTAATGCATGCAGCAGAGCAGAAACTATTCTTGGTGTGCCGCCCGCTCCTTGGAGTCTTCCTGTGCTTGACGAAGTTAGGTCGGGGGCGGCTCCCAATTGTCTTGGGTATCCGGTTCTAGGTGAGGTTATGTGCGGGGTCGTCTGAAAAGGCACAAAGTGCAGAGCTGCAGGCAAGGAGCGTCTGAGAGAGTTGCTTTGGTTAGGTGAGGGTGAAGGGGGTATGAGGGGGGAGGGGGTGCACTCCCCCCTTCCAACACACACACACACACACACACACACACACACACACACACACACACACACACACACACACACACACACACTGGCACAGCAGTTATTTCTGAACTTGTTCAGATCTGTACAAAGTACCTTTTTGTTTGCCGGTTAAAAGCATTGAAGTAGAGTCTCCAGATCCAAACTGCATTTAGTGGGAGATCATAAGTTTCTTGTTTTTGGGAAGTTGTTGGCAAGTTGTTGTTGTTGTTGTTGTCAGTGGCAGTGGTGATGGTAGGATAAGTGTGTGTGTGTGTGTGTGTGTGTGTGTGTGTGTGTGTGTGTGTGTGTGTGTGTGTGTGTGACACTGTGTGTGTGAGACAATGTGTGTGTGACACTGTGTGTGTGTGTGTGTGTGTGACACTGTGTGTGTGTGTGTGTGTGTGTGTGTGTGTGTGACACTGTGTGTGTGTGTGTGTGTGACACTGTGTGTGTGTGTGTGTGTGTGTGTGTGTGTGTGTGTGTGTGTGTGTGTGTGTGTGACACTGTGTGTGTGAGACAATGTGTGTGTGACACTGTGTGTGTGTGTGTGTGACACTGTGTGTGTGTGACAATGTGTGTGTGACACTCTGTGTGTGTGTGTGTGTGTGTGTGTGTGTGTGTGTGTGTGTGTGTGTGTGTGTGTGTGTGTCTCTCTCTCTCTCTCTCTCAAAGTGCACACACACACACACACACACACACACACACACACACACACACGTACTAGCAAACTTCTACCTAAACCATCGATCAAGTCCGTCCGAGACACTCCTTCGATCTGCATGCGCAGGGCCGCGGAAAAACAATCAGTCATGATGTTACAACACGATTTGGCAGCCCGATGTTTTGCCTAGATTTTCTGTCTGGCCGCCTGCATTCTTGCTTGTCTCACTTTGTCACCAGGGCCACGGGCAAGCGCAGGGCCAGCGTGAGCAGCACGCAGGAAATGAGCAGTGTAAGGTGACGCTCTTGTCCTCCAAGTGCGCTATCGAACCATTTGTATGGATTGCCTTGGCCGTTACAGTCGCCGCCACGCTATCACCCTCCCTCCCCCTCACCCCTCTCAAGCACTGACGCCTCCACCACCAGTTGGAGGGACCTTATCGGCAATTGGACCTTTAATTTTTTTTTTGTTTAATTCTGTTTTTGAGTTCTTTTCCTACAGTGACAGTACAACATTTACATGACATAACAAATAAGATGGAAGGTATAAACCTTTCAATTATATTTTGCTGTTTGTTTGTTTGTTTGGGGTTTTTTATTTTTATTTTTTTGTATTTCACCCTTTCCCCCTTTCTTTTATTTTTCTTTTGTTTTTTTTTTTCCCCATGTATTCTATTCATTTTTTTTTCATGTTCTTTTCTTTCGTACTGTTGTGTTTTCTCTCTCTCTCTCTCTCTCTCTCTCTCTCTCTCTCTCTCTCTCTCTCTCTCTGTGCGTGTGTGTGCGGGGGAGGGGGGGAGGGGCTGTTCTCAAATTGTACCAAGAGAATTTGCAAGAAAAAAAAATGGGGTGGGGGATGGAGGCGGGGGGCTGGGGCTGGGGGCTGGGGCTGGGGGGTATTATTAATCGTAACGCCAAGAGGCAGGGAAATTGTCAAAAGATCACAGTCAGTACTCTTCGTATTGGCAAGAACGGTGTTGGCCTGTTTTCAGAATAGTCCCTCCGGCGGCGGTCTATTCTCATACTGGCTGTCTCTTTCCGTCTGCAATAGGCGTCCTATTCCTTTTTTCACGCAACAAATAGAAAACCACACGTTTTCCTTTGCACTAACGTCCCCCGAAGTCTTTGCAAATCGCCGCCAGGCGGCAGTTTGAAACCGTCAAATGCAAACCGAATATCAGTCAATCAGGGCCCGCATGTAGAAGACAAGTTAGGGAGTTTAGCCCTGGGTTAGAGTCTAACCTCGAACTAAACTAGCTTTAGGGTTAAATTTTCTGGTGTGTGTGTGTGTGTGTGTGTGTGTGTGTGTGTGTGTGTGTGTGTGTGTGTGTGTGTCTGTGTGTGTGTGTGTCTGTGTGTGTGTGTGTGTGTGTGTGTGTGTGTGTGTGTGTGTGTGTGTGTGTGTGTGTGTGTGTGTGTTTTAAATCAGGAGCGGGTCCATTCCACCATGGTGCCTAAGCCGTTATAGAAGGATTTTTGTGTTTCTCTCTTCGCTTCCTTTTTTTATTTAATTTTGTTTTGGGGTTTCTTTTGTCCTAGTCTGGGTTAGGCCCATAGCCTTGGATTAAATTAACCTCGAGTTCTACATACGGGCCCCAGTACTCAAGCATGCAAGGCCGGATCCGGGCGGTCGGTGGTCTAGTGGGTAAGACTTTGTCACCAATGCGAGAGGTCAGGTTCGAGTCCCACTCGGGCCGAAGAATTTTTCCTTCTCGTACGTGGCACCGTTCATTCGGGCTGACCGTCAGTCGGAGGTTCTCTCCGGAAACTCCGGCTTCTCCCCCCCCCCCCTCCTCTCTGCTTGGGAAATGTTCAGCCCACAAAATCGGAAAATAAATGCAATTCTAACATTCCGAAACGTAAATTGCTGAGCTGGCCCCTCGCAACACGTGATTGTTATCATGTGTTCATGTCCAGTGTCTGAGAGAATGCGTGTGATTCACGTGAGCGTGCGTGTTGGGCTTAGCTCGCGGCGATTTGAGCCAAATATTTGAGATAAGGCGATGTGATACAGTATTGTATACACGTTGCGTGAGCGGTGGAATATTCAGATTCTACAACTACAGTCACACTACCGGAGCGCTCGGTGTGATCGCCGCGTCATCGAGTACGCTTCTGTTGGCTCAGTGCCGGCATTAGAGACGCTGTCACTGTTCAGATGTCTAAGTGGTGTGATGATAGATACCACGAAAACAGCTCAATCTGTCAGCATCAAAATGGTAGCATTCAAGTAAACTTCTCTCGATCAGCCACGCTGTGTCATAGTGAATGCATGCTCTGATGCATGGGGGCCTGATCCTGGCCTGGGCCAGGTGTATTCATTCACACCTTCATTCGTTCCAATCGATCAGAGGAGAACTGAGGCGCCTTATTAATTTTTTTTTTCTTCTGTTTCCGTTAAATGCCAGGCAACGGCCCACCAAGTTTGAAAAATAAATGCATATCTAAATTCCGAAATTTAAATAGCTGAGCTGACCCTTCGCACCACGTGATTGTAATACGTTTATGTCCTGTGTGTGAGAGAATGCGTGTGATTCACGTGAGCGTGCGTGTTGGGTTTAGCTCGCGGCGCTTTGAGCCAAAATATTTGGGATAAAGCGCCTATATTAATGCGATTATTATTATTATTATTATTATTATTATTAACGGGCAAACAAGTGAACTGCTAGGTGTGACAAATTAATCTCGTCGCCTTCGCGCGAGCGGCGCGCGCGCGCACACACACACCGTGGCACACACACACACACACACACACACACACACACACACACACACACACACACACACACACACACACACACTCTGACCCACATACACACACTGACCCCCGCCCCCCCCCACACACACACACTGCCCCCCCCCCCCCCTACACACACACACACACACACACACACACACACACACACACACACACACACGAGAGAGAGAGAGAGAGAGAGAGAGAGAGAGAGAGAGCGGGTGGGCGGGTAGGTGTTTGGGATTTTAACGTCCTTTTTCCACCACATAAGGCGAGAGAGAGCCGGAGAGAGAGAGAGAGAGCGAGAGGTACGCACCGAAACAAAAGCGAACGCAATAGCTTTAGTTTAGTCACGTATGCCCCAGTTGCATCACTAACGTTTGGTTCGGTACTGAATAGTACAGACCAGATTGTCTTTTGCTTGGGTTCTATGTCAGATGTATATAACCTTTCTGCACCAGAACGCTCTACCGTCAGATGGTGAAGTCAGTAAGTGCTTCTCAAATACATGGCGCTTATGCCCTTTCACCAAATAACGGCACACACACACACACACACACTCACACACACACACACACACACACACACACACACACACACACACACACACACACACACACACACACACACACACACCGTCACACACACACACACACACACACACACACACACACACACTTTTTTCAGTTTTTCACACATACTATACACCTAACAGATGTAAGGGTAGTGATCTCATCACTGATTCACAGGGCCCCCATTCACCTCCCACCGGAAGGAAAATGATCGGTACAACCTAGGCCATGTGACTAGACGATTTTAGCCGCTCACGACCATGGTTTCGGGTATAGCTCGTCGGGTCAGCATACGGCGATACAGCGTCCAACCAGCACAAAACGGTGCTATATCTGTAATAGCACTGATGCGGCTAACCCCAGTCACGTGGCTAAGAGGTCGATGTCGGCGTACCTCAAGAGCTATCACTGGCTTGGTTCCCGAGTTATGATGCGGCGCAGTAGCCGCTGCACCAACGGCCGGTCAGACATTCCCTTCCACGTAAACACACCGCCTGTTACATGTCTGTCATTTGGGTTATAATCAGCCTCGCGAGGGGGAAAAACAACCCACAAACATCAACATCTCTAATTCAGTGCAAGCTTTCGCCATCCAAAACCCTCCGTTCTCGCACATTGTTGCAGAATTAAATCGGGCATTGGACTGACTTTTCAACGCCACCTATGTCGGCCTTTCTAGACGGCTCACATCTCTAACTCAGTGAAAGCTTTCGCCATCCAAAAAAACCACGGTTCTCATATTGTTCCAGAAGGAAATAAGGTCTTCGATTGACATTTAAAAGCACTGGACCTACCAGTGTCGGCATTTCAGTCAGTGTCGACTCCTGCCTGGAAGCCACATCAGCCGGAACAGGGCTCAAGATCAACAGGAAGAAAACCGAGCTGATGAAGATCAACACCACTGCCAACACACCAGTCACAGTCGGTGGAGAGCCCATCAGGGAGGTGGAGTCTTTTGTCTACCAGGGGAGTGTGGTTGATGGACAGGGAGGCACAGACCGAGACGTCACAGCCAGAATCGGCAAGGCAAGGGCAGCAATGGTCATGCTGAAGAACGTCTGGGCATCCAAAGTTGTCAGCATAAGAACCAAACTTCGCATCTTCAACTCCAACGTGAAGTCAGTTCTGCTCTACGGATGCGAAACATGGAGGACAACGAAGACGATGCAGCAGAAGATCCAGACATTTCTCAACACCTGTCTGAGGCGCATCTTCAACATCCGATGGCCAGAGAAGATCCGGAATGAAGAGCTGTGGGAGCGAGCGGGGCAGGAACCAGTGGCCAAGCAGATCCTGCGGAGGAAGTGGGGCTGGATTGGACACACCCTCAGGAAGCCAGCATCCAGCACCACACGCCAAGCCCTGACATGGAACCCGCAGGGGAAAAGGAAGAGAGGCCGGCCTCGCAACAGCTGGAGGCGGGACACTGAGGCAGAGCTATGTAAGCAGGGGACCAACTGGACTGGAGTGGCAAGACTAGCCCAGAACAGAGTGCGATGGCGAAGGGTTGTCGATGGCCTATGCTCCACGTGGAGCCAAGGGCCTAAGTAAGTAAGTATTGGGTGGCGCTGCACCGCGGCGACGCGCTTCCCCCGGGGGAAGCAGCCCGAATTTCCCGAGAGGGATAATAAAGTAGTAAAAAATAAACGTGCATTTATTTGTGCGTGTGTTTTAGTGATGTGGACTTGGACATCAACAAAACAGCTCAGAACGATAGGTGAGTTCAAAAATAATTAAATTAGGGCCTTTAACCGGCCCCCGTAGTGTAGTGGTTAGCACTTCGGACTATGGACCGGGAGACCCGGGTTCGAGTCCCAGCCGAGGCAAGCGGGATTTTTCTTATCTAGGTCGGCTCCTACCCAGAGCGGGTGTGCTATGGGCCCAATGGGGAGGCTGTTGCCACACAGCCGAGCTTCACCCACTTCACGGGTGCGACTTTGGGGGTGCTTCCCTTGGTATGACACATCTTATGATGTTGCTGATTACATGGCCGGCACCGCAGGTGCCTTAGTTCCCGGGCCTGGTTAATGCCGGGATATTTATGACAGGAAGCGTGGAATGCGGCCCTGTCCCGCAGTCCCAAACCGCATGGACCTCCATAGCATCATCTTACCATCATCCTCATCTCCTTCATCATGCATAAAAAAAATTGCCTCAACTTCCGAGCCCTCCGTGGATTCCACCCATTACCAAGGAGGAACACCACTGGAGCCGGCAAAGAGTTGTGGCAGCAGCAAAAAAAAATAAAAATTGGGCCTTTTAGTCATTCGGTCACTGATGTTAACTTGGAGTAATACTAGATTTATTATCCAGGGAACTGACGACGAAAACAACAACAAGAATAACAACAACAACCAAAAAAAAAAAAAAAAAACCCGCGAGTTACCGGATTGAAGAACTCTCGATAACTAGCCAAACACTGAGTATGAAGAACTTTGAACCCCACATTTTCCCGGTGAACTTTGCCTTGGGGCCGGCTTTCATATTCACGCTCAGTCGGCCTGTTTATTGTCCTGAAACAAAGGAGTGTGTGTCACACTGCTGTAGAACGAAGAGACAGCTGTGCAGTCAGACTGATAACCGCCCTCTCTCTCTCTCCACCCCCCCCCAGTCCCCCCTCCCCCCCTCTCTCTCTCTTTCTCTCTGCAGGTACGCTTTTGTACGTGCACAATTCTATAACCTTTTATTTGTGCGAGCCTAGATAGACGGATATGTACATGTGTGTGTGTGTGTGTGTGTGTGTGTGTGTGTGTGTGTGTGTGTGTGTGTGTGTGTGTGTGTGTGTGTGTGTGTGTGTGATGTGAAGAGAGAGATTCAGTTTTACTCTCTCTCTCTCTCTCTCTCTCTGTGTGTGTGTGTGTGTGTGTGTGTGTGTGTGTGTGTGTGTGTGTGTGTGTGTGTGTGTGTGGAGAGAGAGAGAGAGACAGACAGACAAACAGACAGTATCAAGGATACCGTTACACCGAACAGGACACCCAGCAGTGCAAAGATTTATCACAAACAGCTACATCATCAGGGCTGCCCTTTGATCGTTACACCATAACGCATATAAAATAGCATGTCACTGTTTACCCAGAACGAAGTGAATGGTGAAAGGTTAATTAAACGCAGGCTTACCCAACACGTTGCTTTTATTGATTAGCTAGGCCGCCACCGCTCTCTGTCTCTGTCTCTGTCTCTGTCTCTCTCTCTCTCTCTCTCTCTCTCTCACACACACACACACACACACACACACACACACACACACACACACACACACACATATTTTGCTTCTGTTACAGTTAATTTTGGATAGCATATCAGTATTTAATCTTCTGCATTGCACTAGACGGGTGAATTTAGGGATGGGACTCAGGGTGGTGTGTGTGTGTGTGTGTGTGTGTGTGTGTGTGTGTGTGTGTGTGTGTGTGTGTGTGTGTGTGTCTGTGTGTGTGTCTGTGTCTGTGTGAGCTATGTTACTATAGCTTTTATGCCATGTGTGCAATCGAATAAAGGCGAAAGGAAGGGAGCAAATGAGGAGGGGTGTGTGTGTGGGGGGGGGGGGGGAGGTGCAATAAAGGGACCATGCGTGTGTTTGTACTACATGTAGTATGTACATGATGTCCGCACTTATAAACATTAAATTTATCAACCCACGTTTTAAATGCAGATGATAAGTGAACCCGACCAAAGCAAAATTCAAAAGCGTGGTTTTTTTTTTTTTTGTTGTTGTTGTTTTTGTTTGTTTGTGTGTTTGTTTGTTCGTTTGTAGTGTTATATGGATCATATTTTTAATTACGATAATACCTCTTTGCATGTGCGACACGTGAAACAGTCACTGGGCTATCGACCCAAAGGTCTCATTGTATGCACAGAACCAATAATGTGAGACCACCACAGATACAAGCAGCCGTACTAAACATAGGGTTATACACATACGCATATACATGAAAACGTGTGTACACAGGAAGGGGGGTGGGTGTAATTTTAGACGCTTGGTTGGATCAAACACTACAGGCCGGGGCAAGCACCACAGGTGGTGGCTGCATACACGCTATTGATTACTCGGGGTACGGATCGAGGGAGACACTTCAAAGTACGGGCCTTGTAGATAATGTCGCAATCACACACGCATGCGCGCAACGGCGCACGTACGCGCGCGCGCGCACACACACACACACACACACACACACACACACACATCTCCAGTTCCACGCATACACAAAGAGAGAGAGAGAGAGAGAGAGAGAGAGAGAGACAGACAGACAGACAGAGGGAAGTAAAGAGAGACAGACAGACAGCCGAGAGGGAAGTAAAGAGAAACCGCGGTGACAGACTGACAGCTACAAGACTGATTGGAGAGGGCCTTAATGAAAGTGTTATTGAGGCCAAGGGAGAGCTACCCTAACTGAAAAGTCCAGCTGAACACGATCCAATTCACACAGACTGACAGCTGGGCATCTTTGATTTATCCTTGACACTGAGGGACAAGATACACGTTCATGCCAGTTCACACAGACAGAGGAAACGGGAAACTGACGCTAATCATAGTTAGAACTAAGCATATTGTTTTCTTTCTTTCTTTCTTAACTGAGCGCCACAGTGCTGTCCACAGTTGTGACACAGTTGTGATTTGGGGGGTTTCCGCCGCTGTGGCGTCATCACAGCAACCTGCATTTGAAATAGCCACAACTGTGACTGTGGTTTCCACGACAGATTCTGATTGGTTGTACTACGTCGCTCGGCGCGCAAAGATGGTGGACACTGAGTGCATCTTCAATCGGTTTGTCACCGAGCACAGTTGTGTTCAGTTTTGTAGTTAGTAGACACACCGAGCGCAACGACTGTGATGTGCACATGTGTGTTTTGCGCGCTGTGCCCAGTTAAGAGCCGGCTTTAGGCCTGCCTTGGCTCGTCAGTGTTCGCACTCACTGCATGAAACTTCACTCACTCCTTTCTTTTTTCTTTCTTTCTTTTTTTTTTCTTCTTCGGACACGACACTGCCTGTAGTCCAGTCACGTTTGTATTAAGGTCATTGTGGTCCATGGCCAGCACGGAGAACAATGGCCCACCAGCAGCACGATGACGCATATCAGTTTCACCTCAGTTGAGGGCATCAGTGTAACAACTGACCTTTAGTCATTATCACTCGTCGGTAACATTGTGGCCAGGTGGGTCGTAGGTCGCTGACCAATGAGCACACACGCACGCACTTACGCACACACGCATGCACACACGCACGTATTCACACACACACACACACACACACACACACACACACACACACACGCACACACGCACACGCGCGCGCACACACACACACACACACACACACACACACACACACACACACACACACACACACACACATAATTATGCAAGGACACGCGCAACTTTCATATCACATTCATTTTCCTCATCCTTTAAATTCAAATTCAAAAATACTCTAATGTCCATTAAATAACAGGTATCAAACGAAAAATCGTCTTTGGACTCACAGGTCGAAAAAAATAAGAATGCAAAATTAACATTCTGCCAATAAAAACAACATGAAATTGGTTTGGCATTGCTGAAACTGCTGGGGTATTCAATAAACAGACTGTGCCAACAATCTCCTAGGGGTGTCTGAATGTTATCCTGGCTATGCCACTGATAAAACCAGAAAACCAGCATTGTAATGTTCAGGATTTTATAACTCGTGTAGCACGTTTTTGTTTTTTTTGCTGCCACAACTCTTTGCCGGCTCCAGTGGTGTTCCTCCCAGGTCATGGGTGGAATCCACGGAGGGCTCGGAAGTTGGGGCAATTTTTATTATGCATGATGATGGAGATGAGGATGATGGTAAGATGATGCTATGGAGGTCCGTGTGGTTTGGGACTGCGGGACAGGGCCGCTTTCCACGCTCCAAGCACGTTTTTAGTATTTAGTTACATGTTACTTCTTTGACAGAGTCTAGCTCAGCCGAGCGGAGATGTTGTTGTTGTTGCTGTTGTTGCTGTTGTTGTTGTTATTGTTGTTGTTGTTGTTGTGAGTACACATAGAGCTTCCCCCCCGGCCCCCCCCCCCATTCTCATTCTCTCTCTCTCTCTCTCTCTCTCTCTCTCTCTCTCTCTCTCTCTCTCTCTCTCTCTCTCTCTCTCTCTCTCCCTTACGTAGTTTAAATTTATCACGATTACTGACCAGTTGAGCCTGCCATTGCAATACCGTCAATATGTACTTGTCCTCCCCCCGCCCCCCTCCCCCCCACCCCCCGCCCTGAGCATTATCATAAGCGGTACTTGTTTACTTGTACGAACTGTATTGCAATAAACCTGTTTAAACTAAAACCAGCATTACAAAGTGTAGCCCCCCCCCCTCTCTCTCTCTATCACGAGAGAGAGAGAGAGGGGGGGGGGGTATATTGCGTACATAGTGTCGCGTCTGTCATATTGTCATGTTTGTATGAAACGTGCATTTCATTTCCCCCCCCCCCCCACCTGACAGTGGCTGTGCACGTCACAGATGAAGAGACTGCTAATTGCAGCTTCGGGGACCCAGTCATGCGTGCAACCAACACGTTACGTTTAAATGCGAATAACACTTAGAATAAAGCAACACAGGTGGGTTCTAGTCAGTAGCTAGGCGTATATACACATATACATGAGCCGACATCACGGGGTTCAAACAAAATGGCCGGGCGTTTTTCCGGTGCTATGCCGCTCCAAATACACAAAACCTTGCACCATCAGGTTACGTGAATGACGTAATCAGAGATGCAAATCTGGAGGAAAACGCTATATATTCCTCTTACACATAACGTTGCAGATGACACCCTAAACCACAGTCACAGTTGTGGCTATTTGAA
>JACVVK020000348.1:595000-597500 GCA_018292915.2 Batillaria attramentaria | reverse complement strand
AATAATAATAATAAATGGCACTTGTAGTGCTAGTGGCGCATTTCTTTGGAATAAACTCAATGCGCCAGTCCGCCAGTTGTGACCCCAGTGACTGATTCTGATGAGCAGATTAAATACATTGGACGACAAGTTTTCCACACGATGCCGTACGCCTGCCATACGTATTGACAGTTTAAACTTCATCACTGATAAAAGTAAGTTATTCCCGTAAAAACCTGAGGCCTACTGACATAAAGCCACGACTGATCTCCGCTCAGCGACGGCCCGGCATGCACTACGGTGTTCCCTGCCGAGCCAGCTAATTAGTCACTTATCGCTCTCCTCTTCAATCATGCGAGCTTACATATAATCCCTCAACGTGAGTGTTAGTACCTGTAGTAACCCGAACTGTGTATGCCGTCCTCGTAAATGTTCTTGCAGAGTGGATTGTGAACGAGTGTATGCAGTGACGGAAGCAGTCACTAAAAGAAAGTAAAACGTTAACTATTGAGTTGAACTATGTTTGAGAGAACGCGCACACACACACACACACACACACACACACACACACACACACACACACACACACACACACACACACGCACACACACACACACACACACACACAACACACACACACACACACACACACACAGAGGCACGCACACGCACGAACGCTCGCGCACGCGCACACACACGCACACACACACACACACACACACACACACACACACACACACACACACACACACACACACACACAGAGGCACGCACACGCACGCACGCGCGCGCGCACACGCACACACACACACACACACACACACACACACACACACACACCCCGAGACACACACACACACTCTCACGCACGCTCGCGCGCACACACACACACACACACACACACACACACACACACACACACACACACACACACACACATACATCAGTATTTGTGTTTTCTTTCCAGTCCACAGGCACATATATAATTATATATATAATGCTTCACGTCCGAGTCAGAGCGAACTGTCTCGAGGCGAAACTTTGAACCCTCTTTCCCCTTCCTGAAGCCGGCCCTGTGTTCAGCTCAGTTTCTTCTACAAAGTAAACAAAACAAGCCTAGAGGCATTAGCAAAAAGATAATTTTCAAAAGCCCACGTTATTACACCACAGAAAACGTTATCCTGGAGGAAAGATGGATGTCTTGTGAAACCTGTTTTAAATACAGGTGGCTGTGAGGAGATATTGTATACAGGTTTTTCTGAGAAGAAGCGACGGGAACAGTGTGGGCGGGGTTGTGTCATTTTACAACAAATACTGTCACAAGCGCAAAAGAGCCAGGAGGGAGAGTGTGTGTTGCGGGGGGGGGGGGGGGGGGGAAGGGGGGGGAAGGAAGGGGGGGGGGGAGAGAAAGGCGTCAGGGCGGAAAAAAAAGGTGGGAGCTGAATGGAGGAGGGAGGAGGGGAGCGGGAGAGGGGGAGGGGGCTGAAGTTTGCCATATCATTACTTTAGTTCGCTTCAAAAGAAGTCTCCGCGCCCGCCATCATTTTCATACAGCTCTACACCTGCCAGGCAACATTCTTCCCACGCGCGGACAGTCGGTGTATCTGTTCGTGCCCCCCCCCCCCCCCCCCCCCCCCCTCAGTCGATCATCAACCATGTATACACACAGCTACGAGTATGATGTATGTCTCTGTGTGTGTGTGTGTGTGTGTGTGTGTGTGTGTGTGTGTCAGTGCGCGTGGTCACTGCACGATTGTGTGTGTGTGTGTGTGTGTGTGTGTGTGTGTGTGTGTGTGTGTGTGCCGTGTGTGTATGTGTGCACGGTGTGTGTGTGTGTGTGTGTGTGTGTGTGTGTGTGTGTGTGTGTGTGTGTGTGTGAGTGTGTCAGTGTGTGTGTGTGTTTGTTCAATACTGCATCCCTGTCTACGCTTCTCCTGAAATTGCTGGAAAAGGTGAAGGTCGTTTTCCTTCAGTATAACAGTTACGCTACAACTACACTGCGTGAAAGACTGATTTTGGTAATGAGACATGAGAACACTTATACGCCCGCCAATACAGAGCTGACTTGTAAGAGATTGGTTCAAAGGCCGGGATGCGGGAAACAGGATCGCCGAAGTCAGTTAATTAAGTTTTCTCGGTTCTAGCGGGCCCAACGCTCCGACCGTGTTCGATCACTGGAAATAGTTGCATTCATGTTGGTTGTTGTGGTAAGGCGGGGACTGAGCGGTGAGAATCGAGTCGCCCGTGTTGTGCTAGAACTAACATGCCCACCGTCCACCATTTCAGACTAGTAGAGAGTGTTGGCTACAGAAGAGACAAGTGGGTGGGTGGGTTATTTTTTTTAGGAATAGTTGTGTGTGCGCATGTGTACTCGGCTCCAAATAATCTGTTCAGGTTAGCAGAGCCCAACCGGCACTGACACTCACACACTGACACGACTGACGCACACTGATACAGTCTCTCTCTCTCTCTCTCTCTCTCTCTCTCTCTCTCTCTTTCACACACACACACACACACACAC
>JACVVK020000348.1:422500-587500 GCA_018292915.2 Batillaria attramentaria | reverse complement strand
GTGTGTGTGTGTGTGTGTGTGTGTGCACTCACAGCCACGACACCCCCCCCCTCCCCAACAGCCTCAGTAGTACTTTTTCATCGAGCGCCTGTGTGCTGTGCAACCCTCGTAGATCCATTTCAAGTTCACAACTGGCTCTCCTGTACCGGCCCGTCTGGTGGCCGGTGGCACGTGATGAGATGGTCACGTGTGATCGTTTGCCGATTTGCCAGCCGGCGTCATGATCAGCTGCGCAGGCCGCGCCAATAGAGAGGTGAAGCTCGGAAGGGAGCAGACTTCGATCAGCCAGCCCGGGTTGTCGTTCAGAGTCACACTTCGTCCTTGTGGTTGTACTTTATGAGGTTCGTGTGGGGCTTTTAGTGAGGGAATAGGTGTGTAGTGGTATACAATTCCAACACAAGCTGGCAATGTAACGGGGCTTCACGAACTTAGTGGGCAACTGAAAACGAGGCCGCTCCGGCCCGTCAGTCTTGTCTTGCCTTCACTGACTCGGACGGATAATAATAATAATAATAATCTTATAAAGCGCCAACAGTCTGCTCAAAGAACACTCAGGGCGCCGCTACACACACATTCTCACGCATACATGAAACATGAAACACTAAGTGTGTGTGTGTGGGGGGGGGGGGGTAGATGATACTACAGATCTTACGCTATCATCTTGAATAGGTGAGTCTTTAGTTTTGACTTAAACTGTGGGAGGGCCTGGGTGTTCCTAAGGGAGGGAGTCAGAGAACTTCCATTCCTGGGGGGCGGCACAGAAACTGAAAGAGCGCTCACCGAAAGTTTTGAGATTGAACTTGGGAACTCAGTTTAGGAACTTTTCTGATGAGGCCGGAGCGGAGAGTACGAGATGGTTCGTAAGTGGTAATGGGTGCCGAACTGACCGAAGCCCCCAAATCAGTGACAAACTGACTCAGACAACCGCTTGTCAGCTGCAGTGGCAGGAAATAATAATTATGTCAAGTTTTATTCTTTTCATTGATTTCCGGCATTTCAGTCAACCGGCCTCAGTTCAGTTTTCTCAATTTTTCACTGCCGTTTCAGGTTGTCAGTAACGCCCCAAAATATCCACTCCCGTCGAGAGGCTAATAAATATATATTTTTAAAACCATTCCTGTATAAACAAACTGAAATAGCGAGTTCAGTAACCACAAAAAAGAAGCTGAGCCATACAAAATCATCCTTGAGTTCACTACGTCGCCTTCTGGTCCTGTGACGTTTGTGTATATAGGTATTGTTTGCAGTGGGGCGGGGGGTGGTGGGAATGGTTGGTGGTTGTTGTTTGTTTGTATTCTTTGCACATAGCCCGAGTGAGGGGGCTTGAAGTACAATTGACTATGCTATCTACTAGTAACTGCCTAGCTCAGTGACCACGGCTGTCTTGAGTCATACAAAATCTTCCTTGAGTTCCCTGCGTCGCCTTCTGGTCCTGTGACGTTTGTGTATATAGGTATTGTTTGTTTGTTTGCAGTGGGGCGGGGGGTGGTGGGAATGGTTGGTGGTTGTTGTTTGTTTGTATTCTTTGCACATAGCCGGCCGACTGAGGGGAACTTGAAGTACTATTGACTATGCTATCTACTAGTAACTGCCTAGCTCAGTGACCACGGCTGTCTTATCAGTCACTGATCGGAGACAACCGCCATGACTGACTGACGTAACTAGTAGCACGGGCCGCCGGCACGGATTAAGCAAGCCAAATTATTGCCGGAGTTCAGTCGTCAGTCAGCGTCTGCGTTTCCGTGACCTTTGTTGACGCGCACAGTCTCAGTGTTCAGTTAGAGCCTCATCAGTCCCGGCCACAGATTGATTCAGTCCACACTCACCGTAGATCATCACCGTTGGCGCAGATCAAACGGAGACTGGAAGCATCTATACATGCCATTGAGCCGGGCAGACTTTGGACTTGACCTCCATACAGTATAGTGCGTGCTAAATCTGCCTCCGCAGCGCACGTGCACTGGCCTCTGTGCCAAAACTACAGTCCTGCTGGTATCTGTACTACGCACTCCGCTCAGGCCGGCCATATCTATGAACATTGGCCGAAGTCTGCGTGCATCTTGCCTCGGCTTGAGCTTGCTGATTTGTTCCATTTGCTGATCTTCAGTTACAGAGTGAAATACAGCAGCCAGCGGCCGGCACAAATAAAAACGTCACGTGCTGGGATTTTTGGCAGTCAGTGCAGATCGTAGTGCAGGGCACCAGTCAGTTTATTGATACCGTGCAATGAACATGAAATGAAACAGAGCCCTCGGACTCGGTTTCCGAGGTCAGTTTTTCCCCCTTTACTCTGAGACACACACTGATAAATCCGAACATCTGTACTGAATCGCATAGCACATTTCGTCAGTACCGCATACGAGTATCCCACGTCAGTGTTTGACTCTTTTCGGTTTTGCGAAAATCAAGGAAGATTGACGGTTCCTTGACGTGACGGTTCTTACTGCAAAACACGAGTATAATCAAAGTGCAACACCCCCACTAAGCCAGATTTAAATCCAATGCAGACATAAATTCAGTTGATTACGAATTTTTTTTGAAAAAAAAACCATCATAACTGATTTATGATTGTCTGCATGGCCTCGGGCACTGGTACACTGACAACCCCAAACTTACTTGGTAGGAATCATTTTGCTGTAACAACATCGGCCACAGTACGAGTCAGTAATGAATCGATGCATATTGAGCCGGCAAGCTTTCATAGCCAACGGTTCTGCGTCTCTCCGGGACATGCTTTAATTCCATCAATATCGAGTGCATCTCGACTCAGTCCAACAGCAGGCATATCGCACAGGTGCGGAACACGCGTTCGCTTCCTGGCGTTAGCACGGGTAACCAGATTGTACAACACATACCTGGTGGTGGAATATAGCATCTATTCATCGCATACCGTCAGAGGCTGTTACTGCTCCACAGCACTATCATGAAAAAAATGTGGTTTCCCGGACACGAAACTACGTTGGAATTCCAATGCTCGGGTCGTGAGTTCGTATCCCGGCTGGAGCCAAATATTTGTGCTGGCTTTTTCATCGTTGCCCCGTCTTTGATATCACCCATATGCGGTGGAAAAGGACGTTAAACCCCAAAACACCCACCCACCCACCCGGACACGAAACTGACAAGTACGTACATCAGCAAGGAACCATTCCGATCACGTGCATAATCCTAATGAAGACTCTATGCCCTCCCAAATCGAACACACTGATGACTGAGTGGGTGGGTGACTGTTTGGGAGTTTAACGTCCTTTTCCACCATGGGTATGGGTGATATCAAAGACTGGGCAACGAGAAAAGGGCCAGCACAAACATATTTGGCCACAGCCAGGATTCGAATTCAGGAGCCAAGCACTGAAGCCCAGCGCTCTACCGGGGAGCTTGGGTGGCCGAATGGTAGAGCGTTGGACTTCTAATGCTGGGGTCGTGAGTTCGTATCCCGGCTGAGGCCAAATATTTGTTCTGGCTTCCTCATCGTTGTCCCGTCTTTGATATCACCCGTATGTGGTGGAAAAGGACGTTAAACCCCAAAACACCCACCCACCCACCCACCCAACGCTCTACCATTCAGCTATTCCGGATCCACATGACTGAGTCGGGTTCTTACATAAATGTATTGTGTTTATCACTCCACTAATTGAGGGTGGCTGGGTGGTATGGGAGATTAACTTCCTTTTCCACCAGGTGTGGGTGATATCAAAGACGGGACATCGAGAAAAAGGTCGGCACAAATATTTCTTCCCCAACCGGGAATCGAATTCAGGACCTAAGCGTTGAAAGTCCAACGCTCTACCATTCGGCCAGCCTGCTCCCCTCCACTAATTGAAGATCACGTAACACCAAGATTAAAAAAAATAATAATAGATAAGGTGATTTCTCTATGTCAGTCAAGTCAAATCAAGTCAAGTCAAGTTTATTGAATGGCCAAAGGCCTACATCAAGGGGCTGAACATAACCTGCAAAATACAGTTGAAAACTTGAACGATCATAGCATGACACGGGTGGGTGGGTGGGTGTTTGGGGGTTTAACGTCCTTTGCCACCACATACGGGTGATATCAAAGACGGGGCAACGGTGAAAAGGCCAGCACAAATATTTGGCCCCAGTCGGGATCGAACTCACGACCCGAGCATTAGAAGTCCAACGCTCTACCATTTGACCACCCCGGCTCCCCAGCATGACACGGACTCAGTCACAAATCCAGTGCCAAGATTAAACTAACTAAATGGAATTTCTTTCCCTCATACGGAGGGCATGAAGTACAAACAAACACAAAAACTATGTCAGTCAGATTGCCGTTATACATATAGCTTTCTGATCTCTGTCACGTCATACCCCTTGCAGAGTGGACACTAGTAGTAGTGATTTTGTGGCTTTAAAAAATAACAAACAAACAAAACAAACAATCACAAACCAATAACCAAAATTGGTTTGCTTGATTGTTATCGCTGTTTGGGGTCTTATCGCTGTACTCGGGCTATGTTCCGTCTACACCGGGTACCCGTGACTGAGTTCAAACAGGTTAGCGAGCGCGGGCCACTCGACCGGACTTTTAAATGCTGCTGATCGCACGTAGTTTGCACTTGTGTGAGGAACCTGCGCCATTCAGACCGTTTACTTACTGCCGTAATTCACTAAGAAGTCAGCCACCACTATAACATGAACCATGAGTCGTTCCGTTAGGCTTTTTCTGCTCTGCATTGGAGTTCCCAAATGAGGATGCATTTGTTGTTGTTGTTGTTGAAGAAGACATACTCGCTGGCACGCACGTGGCAATAAATATCTTATTTTTCCTCTCTCTGTGTGTGTGTGTGTGTGTGTGTGTGTGTGTGTGTGTGTGTGTGCGGTGTGTGTGTGTGTGTGCGGTGTGTGTGTGTGTGTGTTGTGTGTGTGTGTGTGTGTGTGTGTGTGTGTGTGTGTGTGTGTGTGTGTGTGTGTGTGTGACACTGTGAAACACTGTGTGCGGGGACACACACACACACACACACACACACACACACACACACACACACACACACACACCGTGACACACACAGTGCCCCCCTCCCCCCTTATAACCACCACCACCACTATCCATAAAGCTCTGCTGAAAACTATAATCTTCTAACGTGCCCAGAGCCTTATTGATCATGACAGCGCAGACCTCCCCAATATCTCCGAATCCGTCAGTGTGAACTTGATCGATGAAAACCTCAATTTCCATGTTAAAAGGACGGCCGTGTTAGACAGGCGACAAGGCGTTATAATGCCCAGACAAGCTTTGTATCAAGGTTAATACTGGTGTTTCCTTTAACCTTTGGAATGGTTTGTGTGTGTGTGTGTGTGTGTGTGTGTGTGTGTGTGTGTGTGTGTGTGTGTGTGTGTGTGTGTGTGTGTGTGTGTGTGTGTGTGTGTGTGTGTGTGTGTGTGTGTGTGTGTGTGTGAGAGAGAGAGAGAGAGAGAGAGAGAGAGAGAACTGTATTTTCCAGCGGAAGTGATTTAACCAAACAATGATAAATTATTTTTAGTCAGCCGTTGCTACAATAAAAAATAAAAAAAAAGCAAAAGATGAAAAAGAAAAAAAAAATACAAGGAAAAAGAAATCCAAGAGGGCAAGGCCAAAGTAACATTGCGAAGTAGTACGTTAAAACTCTCTCTCTCTCTCTCTCTCTCACACACACACACACACACACACACACACACACACACACACACACACACACACACACACACACACACACACACACACACACACACGAACGGACACTCAGGCAGACACAGAGAGAGGGGGGAGGGGGGCATTTTATGACGAAGATGTTTGTCTTGACCGGTTGCTCAAGCACAGAGTTTTATAGGCTAGCTTATAAAATACAGACATGCACAGCCAGAGAGAGAGAGAGAGAGATCTTTCAGGACAAAGGGAAGGGAGGTTGGGGCAGACAGAATATTCCAAGCACGCCGGCGTAGCCTGTGGTCCAGCGAAACAATGGCACGACAGCATTGATGAGTCAGCTCTTTTGTTCTTCGTCAAGTGAGACGGTCCACCGCAGTACAGGACGTGTCAGCACCGCTTATTTAGAGATTCATGTAGGGCTACCAAGTCAGTCACAACGAGCGAAACATTTTTTTTTTTTTTTGTCCTTTTCAAAATTGTTCAAGTCGAGAGAGACGACGGTTATTCCGTTTTGTTGTTGTTGTAGTTGTTGTTGTTGTTTTTTGCTTTTTCTTTTGGCGTTTTTTTCCCGGACCTAAAATGACGAAGGCCAAGAAACTCTTCTGTAAAGGGAACTACACTAGTTATGTTATGCGGTTATGTTGTTGTTGTTGTTATTGTTGTAATGGCCTTTTTCTCGTTGTCCCGTCTTTGATATCACCCTTATGTGGCGGAATAGGACGGTAAACTCCCATACACCCACCCCACCTACCCTTGTCAAGTTGTTGCTGGTGGTGGTGTTGTTTTGTCCACAGACAGCAGGTCTTTTCTTGACTGCTATCATTGTTTCTTTGGGGAAAACAGTATACGATAGTATAATAGGAGTAAACTGAGAAGATACCCTCTGTCTCCAGCCAAAACAACAACTGACAACAACAACAAACGGTGAACTGCAAAGTTTTACAGTTCACAGATCACAGGCTTTGAAATCAGGGCCCGTATGTAGAAGTCGAGGTTAATTTAACCCACGGCTACAGGCCTAACCCAGACTAGGACAAAAGAAACCCAACAGCAAAATTAAATTTAAAAAAAAAATGGAAGCGAAGAAAGGAACAGGCGCAGGCACCTTCCTGGAATGGGCCAGGTTCCTGATTTAAAACATAAAAACAACAGAAAATTTAACCCTAGAGCTAGTTTAGTTCGAGGTTAGGCCCTAACCCGGGGCTAAAAGCCCTAACCTCGACTATTACATACGGGCCCAGTACATGCAAGAACACTGGACTGCATTGCGTCATCTACGAGTTCTAGATCGACAAAAAGCCGAAACACTGTTTTCATAAAGAGAAAAAGAGAAAAGAAAAACATGCGCATGGCAACCAGAGGTAGACCTACACAAGTTAACGGGGGAAAAACACTCGCCATCCGGCTGATAGTTCAGCTGTTTTGAGAAGTCTCTTGGCAGTTCAGTTTCTGTGCAAATACGACCACACTTCTCCGTGTTTGCAGAATGGGAAAAGACTGGACTGAAACAAAGGGGCGGTTCGTGAACTCAAAGGCTACACACCGGTAATAGCTTCCGGGGAATTCCGCTAAATATAGTCTGAAACTTTTGCTTGCTTAAAAAAAAAAAAAAATTGTGTGTGAAAAATGGCAGTTTGGGGGCGTTTATTGCTTCGGTGAGTAAGATCCATGCCAGGTGAGTTTGACAACACTGAAAATGACCCTTTGTTTTGGCCCAGCCTGTGGACTACTTGTGTTCATGCGCAGCTGTGTACCCGCTTGGCCGACTGGCTAGCAGACGCCAGAGGAGTGAGGGGGTAGGGGGTCGCTGCAGTCATTGCAAAGAAACGGAACATTGGAATTTCTTTAAAATCAGCCCACACTTGACTCTCTGGCTGCTCTGTGCGTGGGATTTTTTTTTGGTGAATTTTGATGCGTTGGAAGGGTGTTGCGTAGAGCGTTTTATTCAATAGGAGAATATAGTGTTTTCCTTGATATAAGCATCTCTGGTACGTAGCCAAAGCGGACACTCCAAGATCTCCAACTTTGCGTGAGATTTCGCACCAGCAGTTTCGTCTTGTTGGGATGATTTGTGTGGCGGCTTCGGCTTTTTATTCCTCCGTCGGTGCTTGACATCGGTTGAGCGTGTGTGGTGTTGTATGATGGTGGTGGTGGTGGTGGTGGTGTGTGTGTGTGTGTGTGTGTGTGTGTGTGTGTGAGCGAAATGCAACGTAAGAGCACTTCACAGTCTCGGAAACAGATAATCGAAGTTAAGCGCGAGATAGTAATTCTCTCCGGCCCAGTTTATCATAAAGCTGGCCAGACGAAGACATTCTGCTAACAGTTCTCTCAGCTGTCAAACCAGATCAGTAGAAAGTTAACGTTCTCTCTTTTACCCTACCCACAGTCATTGCAGAAATGCCGCACGTTCCGAAGTTTTGCACTTTGGATGGTATCGCCGTGTCTAACGGGAAACGTACTGGAACGCGAAAGAACGCACAGCCAAAAAAAAAAAAAAAAAAAAACCAAAAAAAAACCCCCAACCAACCAAACAAATAAAACACAAAAAAAAGCATTAAAAAAAAAAAAAAAAGAAGCCCGAAAGATGACAACTCTATGAGGCTTCCGTTTGGTGTCTGTCTGTCTGTCTGTCTTATTTTGAGATGAAAGCCGTGGTCTCTTTACGGCGCCAGGCAGTACTTATACCGAAGCCATCGCTATTTTAGTCGCCAGAGAGACTAGTGTACCATCTTTTTTCCGACTTCTTCAATTCAGGACTCAGCCCGGCCAAAAAAAAAAAAAAAAAACCAACAAAAAAAAACCCACGTGATCTCTGGTGCGCTACCTCAGGTTTGAGATGGATTTTCTGGGCTTAGGTCTGAACTGTCCTTATTTATTCTTCTGCCCTGTTTTGGCCAGCCGGCCACTGAGGCGAAACGGTGGGCGTGCGAGTCTTTCAGGCCAGGTCATCCGTGACGGTGAGCGACGACTTCAAGCCGAAGGACTGATCGATCCTACGTTTACCGTCACAAGTCTCGTCCATCGATCACTTAGAGGCCTTTCACACGCTGAGTGCCTGCAGCAAGCTCACACCCTCAGCGAGTGGATTTTCTGTTCACACGCTCCCAGCGTGCTCTGGGCGGACTGCGCTGCCGGCCTGGCGCTGGACAATACGCAAAGCGCGGTCAGCGGCTACTGGCAAGGAAAAAACGGGACCGTGGCGACGGAGCCCCAGGGCAGTGCCCCTGGCAAAGTGATTTGATAAGCTGGGAGTACATTGTACCGCCAGTAGTCGTGCAAAAGCGTCGCGTGTGAAAGGTCTCCAACCGTCACAAGTCTCGTCCATCGACCACTTACTGTTGCTGCCTCTGCCAGTAGCAGTTCGAGATCCCAAGCAATCAACCGCTATAGTTTGTTTGTTGACTCAGACCGACCGACTGCCTCCACGCTCTGTGTAGCTCTATGTACCACACTGCCAGCAGTTAGGAGATACAGTATAGTCGAGCTGGGTTAAGGCATGTTCAGTAGGACTTCGTCAAAGGAGGACTTCGCTGAGCAGCGTATTAACCCATAACATGTAAACAGGCAAATCACCTTCAAACGTCACCCGGAGCGAGAGGCATAAGCATAAGCAAGCATGTAAACAAGCCACGTTAGGGGTACCATTAGTTTATCGAAACGGGTTAGCCGCTCGTGGCTTTTGCCGTGTGAGCCTAATTTACATGCGATGGATTACGCTGCGCATCAGTGAAGTCTTCCTTACGAAGTCCTGCTAAAGATGCCTAATGCTCCGGTTGTGAGTCGGTTCGATTCAGAGTCCTTGATGACGTCCTCTTGCAGAGCACAACAAGCACGTGCACACTGGATCTCCTGCTTTTAATTGTCCTCAGTTCTGGAGACTTTTCTTTCTTTCTCTTGTTTCCTTTTCTCTTGTCTCTTTCTGTTTTTTCTTTCTTTCTTTCTTTCTTTCTTCTCTAGGGAAGATTTGATGGCCACGATGGTACATAAACAGTACTGGATTGATCTTTTCTGTTCTTTATTTCCGTCTTACTTTTCAAGTCTTTCTTTTTTTCTGTTTTATTTTATTTACTCTTTCTCTCTTTTATTTCTTTCTTCTTTAGGGAAGACGGGATAGCCAGGATAAACAGCTCTAGACTAATCTTTTCTTCTTTGTTTCCATTTCTTTTCTTTACTCGTCTTTCTTTGTTTTTCTTCTTTTCTTTTTTTCATTTTGTTTTTCGTTGTGTTTTTTCTTTCTTGTCTTTCTTTATTTCTTTTGTAGGAAAATGGGATAGCCAAGATGGTGTACAAACAGCTCTGGTCGGTTTTTGTTTCTTTTTCAGTTCGATTACGTAATAGAAACAAATAAACAAACGAAAGTATGTGCTGTCCATTTTTTCTCTCTCATTTCTCTTGTCTTAAAATGGTGGAAAAGGACGTTAAATTGCCAGTCAACCAACCACGAAACCTCTTTTTCTCGACAACATCCTCCTCGTGAAACTTGTTTACAAAGCCAACAAAAAGCACCAGACTGACATTTTTTACTCTGCACACAAATTTTAAAAGGGGCAAAGATTTCCTACTCTATTTAGCGTAGTTCTTACTACATGACCCGGAAGCTGTTACTGGTCTGTGACCTGTTAAAAAAGGGGGAAAAAAGCGCATTCGATGAATAGTTTTCCACAAAGTTGGTCAGTGTATGTCAGACAAGCGTATCGAGACTTTTAACAGCAGTAGCACAAAACTCGGACACACGGCCAACGTTATGCAATGCCCAATGTGTCCCAAGGTGTATTACACAAAATTAATTATCTGGACACGCGGCTCGCATATCAGTTTTCCTGATAACTGGAACGGCTGCATCAAAAATACAAAAAAAATCCCTTCGCCACGTAATTCTCCCTGGGTTCACATGAACACACGCCATGTATTCCTCCATCAGCAATGATTATATCACGGCTTCAGCCACGAGCCGGTGTCATCCGTCTGAAAATAGAGTTTATCGCAGATAATCGTGGAACACCAATATTTTGCATGATCACGCTGTTACTCTTGGCCTGCGGGCACTGACTCCGCGCTTATGATAGTTACTGATATTCTCTCCTGTTATGTGTTCAACTCGGATGGATGGACGGAGGGACGATGGGAGGGACAGTTGTACTGAGTCAGTGCAGTGTGATACACGTAGTCCCATGCAATCTGGTAAACTGGAGAAATAAAACACTACACAAAACGTCACAGTCCGAAAGAAACACCACTGACTATAGGGCCTCGTAATACTCGATCATACAATAGTTAGTACATGTCATTGATTCACATTATGTGTAGGTGTGGGATGGACAGTTGTACAGTGTAGTGCTATTCAGTTCAATTCAATATAACTTTATTGTCTGTCGATGGCAGAAAATTTTCTTCTGGCTCGCACACACACACACACACACACACACACACACACACACACACACACACACACACACACACACACACACACACACACACACACACACACACACACACACACACCCCTACATTAATTTATCTAGACATATAAATCCATACATATTAAACACAGATCCTAAAGTAATGTGTGGTGTCCAAGTCTAATACTATGCTACTAAACTAAGTATACATGTAGTACTTTCCACAATACCATACAAGCTGGCAAAATAGATAAATAAAATGAAGAGAGAGAGAGAGAGGGAGAGAGAGAGAGAGAGAGAATGACAATGACAATGACAATGAAACTTTATTTCTCAACGGTAGAAATTGTAGCACGCGTGCCAGTTTATAATTTGCCGTTGCTAAACTGCAAAATGTAAAACAAAAGAAGAGATCCCCCCCCCCCAAAAAAAAAAAAAAAACAACAACAACAAAAACCCCAACACAACAACAACAACTATTAGACTACAAGTAAGATAATATTGTCAGCGAGAGAGAGAGAGAGAGAGGGGGGGGAGGGGAGGTGAGGGGAGAAGGCGGTGGGAAAGGGGGGGGGGGGTCGAGACCCTGATGGCTGTTACCTGCATCGTATGTCTTGTTTTCAAACGTGACCGGAGTGGGGTGGTCGGTGGTCTACTGGTTAAGACTTCGTCGCCAAATGCGAGATGTCAGTCAAGTTCGACTCCAGTCCCACTCGGGGCAAGCCTGGACTTTTTCTTTCTCGTATGTGGTATCGTTCATTCGGGCCGATTGTCGGGGGTTCTGTCCGGGTACTCCGGCTTCCTCCCGCTGTGCTTCAGTAATGTTCGCTGAGTGCACAAAATTTGAAAACCAAATGCAAATCTAAATCCACTCTTCGCACCACGTGATTGTAATGTGTTCATATCCAGTGCCATTTCAAGAAACTGGGAGGGTGGGTGGGTGGGTGGGTGGGTGTTTGGGGGGTTTAACGTCCTTTTCCACCACATAGGGTGATATCAAAGACGGGGCAACGATGACTTGAAAAAGCCAGCACAAATATTTGGCCCCAGCCAGTTCAAGAAACTGAGAAAAGCGCCTACACAATATACAATTAGAAGTAGAAGTAGTAGCATTACTAGTCACCAGGTGCTTCCTGAGCAGATGATTTTTCAAATAAGTTCAAGTTGTTTATTGCCTTATACGTGATGTATGTGACAAGGAGGGGGTTGTATCCCTCGGGAGCGAGGCATTCTACAGGTGTATCATTCCAATTACATTCATAATCTGCAGGCGTCAAACAGAACAGTATACATGTACAATGTACAGCCAAATATCAAATCTTCACTGCCGCTCACACACACACACACACACACACACACACACACACACACACACACACACACAACACACACACACACACACACACACACACACACACACACACACACGCTCTCTCTCTCTCTCTCTCTCACACTCACTCACTTGACTCACTCACTCACACCACGCACACTATATTCTCGGTCCCAGCTGTTTTTGGTGGGTTTTTTTTGTCGTTTACATTTTTCTTTTCTTTCAATGTATTTCATTTCAGTTAATTTGGGAGTGGAGGAGGCGTGGGGTGGAGGTGGGTGTCACTGTCGTCAATACACTGAGCATGTCAGTGTGGATCTCTTGAATATACAGAACACAGAAACCATGAGCTGTGAATGTTCAGCTGTCATGGATTCATGGACGTTTTCCCGTTTTCAACACCTCAGCGGCCGAATACCAGAAGGGTCGGAATTCCCGATTCCCGATTCGACTACACACAGACCAGAAACAAAGCAGAGTGTCGAAACCTGACAAGACCTTGGGCAGGAGGGAAGGGGGGGGGGAGGGAGGGGAGGGGGGGAGGGAGGGGAGGGGGAGGGGGGAGTTGACATTTGCAGGAAATGTCAAGGGTCGAAGCTGTTAGCCGCTAGTCGCGCTGAGCGTCAGTTGCCGGTGGTACAAGCGAGTGTTGCTACCTGACGAAAATGAGTCCAGCGCGTGGATGTTTCTATTCTGTGTTTCCAGAATCTCATGTGGAATGCCCTAATATACATGCGTGTATGTACATACTGTTCACTTTTGACTCACGTGTGTAACAGAGTGAGTCTATGTAATATTCCCCCCCCCCCCATTCCCCGTCTATCGGCTGCCTGTCATCTGTCCGTCGTAAGTCACGTTCCAGTGTCTGTCCGGTCTGTCTGTCTGTGACAAAGATTAACGCCGGCATTTTCTCTGGAACTACAAACACCAGAAGCACCAAATTTAGCATGACTCGAGTATAAGAAGGCTTTTCACACGCTACAATTTTGCACGCCTACCCGGCTGAGGTAAAGTGCACTCCAAGCCACTCAAATCATCTTGCCAGCGGAACTGCCCAGGGACGCCGTCGCCACGCCTGTGATAGAACACGGTCCTATTTTTTCCTCGCCACGCCAGCCAGTCGTGGCCGGCTCAGTGACAGCGCGCTATCGCGCTATGTGTATTGTCCAGTGCCTGGCCGGCAGTGCAGTCCGCCCGGGCCAGTGCACGCCTAGCCTGAACAGAAAATCCCCTCGGCAAGCGCGCAAGCTCGCTACAAGCACTCAGCGTGTGAAAAAGGCTTTAACAGCTATACTACACCTACGAGTTAAACTCCAAGGTATTTTGACCTACGCGGCGGGAACTGATGACTCGCCCGGGCCGAGTCTGTCAGAAGCGTTCTCGGTGAACATGACTGGAGTATCTGTTTTACTTTTCAGTCTAAGATGCGGCTGATCTCGTATAACAGAACAAGTCAGACTAGTGTAATATGCAAACACAAACACTAAATCATGTTTGCTTACAGAACAAAAGTGTCCGTTCATGGCCGGTATCCTACTGAGATCGCAATTCCCCAGGTTTTTTTTTTTTTTTTTTTACCGGGGAAGTTAATTTTACCCCACACCGGTCTGGCCGAGACATTTACATGCTGTTGGGAATGTTTCTTGTTTCCTCGGAGGAAGCTGCACACAGGTTACACACACACACACACACACAGGCGCGCGCGCACACACACACACACACACACACACACACACCGCACACACACACACGTGGCACACACACACACACACACACACACACACACACACACACGTGGCACACACACACACACACACACACACACACACACACACACACATTTGCACCAGGTTCTGTACATACTGACCTGTGAAGCCGCTCGGCTACGGAATGCTTTTTTTTTTTAAGCCTATCTGGACAATGCAATCTCCAGTGAACAGTGAGGCGGGTCAAAGTCGATGAACACACTGTGAAAGCTGAAAAGGAGCAAAATTAGGCGGATATTCCAAGAGGACTGACTAGGTTTCATATCAAATTTTGTTTTGGAACGGGCAGCTTGGCTTGTCCCCAGTGAGCCCCTACGCTCGAAATAGTTTGGTTTTTTTTTCTTTCCTTGTTGTTGTTTTTGTAGTTGTTGTCTTTTTTTCTTCTTCTTTTTTTTCGGGGGGGGGGGGGAAGGGGGTGGTGGTGGTGGTGGTGGTGTTACATTAACAAACTCGGTGCTACTCAATTTGGAAACGCTCTGTCCTGGTGGTGTTGCTTCAGCTGAGTTTGAAGAGCCGGGAATGGCACCGGCCGGAAACACACTAGTTTGACTGCACCCCTGACTGACTCATTCCAGTGATGGGTGAGCCACACACAGATCATAGTGAAGCGAGCTGTTTGGCAAGGAGCCACACACTGTCGACAGGTGGTCCCCGTAAACGGTGGTCTTTCCAGGCAGGTGCACTCACCTACACTGCGAGGTTAAATCACTTTTTAACGGCGTAAAATCACAGCGTTGATTTTCCTGCAGATTTTCACTCGTCAGTATTCGACTCCTAAGCTCTTCTCAAGCATTCTAGCTCAAATTTGAACATTTTCAAGCAAAAATGGATCCAACTCAGATTTTCAAGTTCAAAGCACACTCACCGCTTATTGTTACCGATATCCCCTTTGAGGTCTCCAAACTTCACACAAGCTCCGCCGACCTTCATCTTCACCTGTTCGCGGCTTCTCTGAGAAGACGAAGTGTGGAGTAAAAGGTGAGACTGAACCATTTTTTGCTTGAAAATGTTCAAATGTGAGCTAGAATGCTTGAGAAGAGCTTAGGAGTCGAATACGAGTGAAAATCTACATGAAACTTAACCCTGTGATTTTACGCCGTTAAAAAGTGATTTAACCCACTGCGAGGCCTTTCACACGGGACGACTGATTTTGCACGCCTACCAGCGGTAAAACGCACTCCAAGCCAGTTAAATCGGCTTGCAAGGAGCACTGCCTGCCCAGGTACGCCGCCGCCACGCCTGTAAACAGACCACGGTCTTTTTTTTTTTTTTTTTTTGGTCCTCGCCACGCCAGCCAGTCGCCGCTGACCGCGCTTTGTGTATTGTCCAGCGACAGGCCGGCAGCGCAGTCCCGGCGTCCAGTGCACGCCGGTAGCCGGTGTGAACAGAAAATCCACTCGGCGAGCGTGTGAGCTTGCTCAGTGCAGGCGCCTGCTCAGCGTGTGAAAGGCCTCTGAGCAATCTTCTTCTATTAATTAACTTCCGTGGCCACCGTCATTTTCGTTTGAACGCCGCGGAACGTTTGGATAATACGGCAGCTACACCTGCACTTTGCCTTGTCAGTCTCAGCCGGTTTCCGTGGCGGTTGTTCAGTCAAGTTGCCAAGTTGGCTCAAGTAACGGGTGGGGTGGGTGTTTGGAGTTTAACGTCCTTTTCCACCACTTACGGGTGATACCAAAGACGGGGTAACGATGAAAACGCCAGCACAAATACTCAGTTGGCCCCAGTCGGAATACGAACTCACGACCCGAGCATCAGAACTGAAGTCCAACGCTCTACCATTCGGCCACCCCGGCTCCCCCCAGTGAAGTAACGGAAACGGGTAGAATGCATCAGCGTGAGGGGTAGTGAGTGTCGCTAGTCCTACGCGTCCACCGCCGGTGCTGTCACGGTCACAGTCCCACGTTGGTGTCGGGTCGATACTGAGTCCTATTTGTCGATAGTCCGAATTCTCGATAGTCAGCTGCGGTCGATTGTCCTTCACTTACTGTATGCCGGCCTTGTCAGCCGCCCTACGTATCATTAGTCCTACCTGTCGACAGCCCCACTATGCTCCCGTTACTGAGATTTTTTCCGGTAGGACTGTCCATCAACACGCAGGACTAATAATACGGCCTCAAGTTGCGGCGGGCTGACGACTCGGAGCCGGACCGGCGGCTTTGAGCAAGTCAGTGTGGAACTATCCGGACACTGACCGTAGGACTACGAGTATCGAACGTAGCGGGACTGTCAAGAATTTGGACTCAGTGTGGATACAAAATGCGTCAACTGAATCGTCGGACTATCGACAAGTAGGACTATTGACACGTAGACGGTCTCTGTAGAGACTGAGCCGCCCGGCGCAGATCCGGCAGTAGTACTGATTCAAGTTTTACAAAGAATGCCTGGACGGATCAGCCAGCGCCGGCCGGGTCAGTGGGGGAAAACCCTGAAAAACCCACAAAAACTGACCCGAAAGCAAAACAACTGAAACGAAACAAAACACAACACACGTGGTCCACTCACACACAGTAACGAACAAACACACGCCGCCGCCGGATACCACACCGGGCCACACCATACTAGTGCCCACACCACACACCGCAAAAAAAAACCCAGCTGTAACGAATTCCGTGAAACGGACGGCCACAACCACTGTGACATGGGCGGCCAAAACTCTCTCTCTCCTTTATTCACCCCCCCCCCCCCACACACACACACACACACACACTTTATTATTTATTTATTTTTTTTTACCTTCCGTCTGAGAAAACGAGGTTGGGGTTCGGGGCGGAGACATTCGAGCTGATTTTCTGAGCTGACGGAGCCACCTAAGCACGGTCTAAGGGGAATAAATCATTTCCAATTCAGTCTTTAGTCTTTGCGAGTTGCGCCGCATTAAATCCGTCATGTGATCTGTCCAAAATGGCGCGGTAAACACACAAAATTGCTACCCCTCTGAGGTCAGCGACACTTTTACAGGGATGCTTGCAGCAGAAACCTGCATACTTTGTCTGCGATGAAAACTGACAGAACGGGTTTCTGCTACAGTTCCACAACACGTAAGTGTGTGCATATGTTAGTAATGAAGATTTTTCTTGCTTGTCAAGCTTATCAAGCGTATTCTATTCGCGCAAAGCTCATGACTATTTTGAGCCTGATGGTGTGTTTTTGATTTCAAGGACTACTGATTCAGTTAATGGTTACCTTAAAAAAGAGTCGATCGCCTTTTGTTTTGGGGTTTTCAGTTAGTGCTTTGTGCGTTATTTACTTGACCAAGAGCAGGGACGGCTTGTTAGAAAGGTTGTGTACAAAACGTTTCAGTGAAACAAATCTACTTTGCTTTCAGTTTCACCAAAGACCGTAGATAATTATCTACGGTCATTGGTTTCACTTGTAAGACTAAGCACAAACAGTAAATGAAAGCGGAAAACTGGTATTTTGTGCTACTCAGTGGTTGCCATTTAACAGCATTACATTCAGTGCACCTTGGTTTTTAAAACCATTTTTCACCGTTTATCTTTATAAGATGAGGAATAGGTGAGTATTACTGGGATTCCAAGAAGTGAAGAAAACAGTGCTGAGAAAATTTCTGATGTTGTAAGTGCCTTTATTATTTCAGTACTTTTAAAGATGTCTGTTAACAAATATCCCCAGTTGTTGTGGGTCTAGAGTTGTCTTGTTTCATTTTCAGATTGACACAATACTTCTTTAATTTAAATTTTAAAGGCTCCGGGCTTGTGGTAGATTTTTTTTCTGAGGGTCAGCATGACTTCCAGCAGAAAAATCTGAGGGTCAGCCTAACCTCCAGCTTGAAAATCAATGCATTGCGTCACTGGTGTCGGCAATGAACTTCTTCAAAAACGTATAAGTGATAATCGAGAGTTGCACTGGAAAAAATTAATTCCAAATATTGTTTTGGGTGAACATTATGAGTCTGTCTACCTGTTGACAATGAAAAGTAAAAGTTAAACTATTATTTTTCTGATACTGATACACTGTGTGTGTGTGTGTGTGTGTGTGTGTGTGTGTGTGTGTGAGAGAGAGAGAGAGAGAGAGAGAGAGAGAGACTGTTAAAAAAGAAAGTAGTATTTCAATTCTGCTTGTTAAGGTGAATTCTTTCTTAGTTCTGACTGATGATTTTACACCTTTCCTGGAAAGACATCTGATGTCAACTCAGTAGCACTGCCATGACGCACAGCTTTCACAGTTTTTTTCGCTGGCCCTTGTCTGTCGTTGCTGCTTCAGTGCATATTTCACAAATCATTTTTTTGTGAGGGTACGAAACGTAGCCACGAAAAAAAACATTCATAGTTGAGGGAACGAGCTACTTTCGGTTTTGTTGTAGGTGACGGTCCTGTCTCAGACGATGGGCTTGGTCTCTTCCCGCACGTAGAACTGGTGGCGGTGTTGGTCCATCACTATTCCTAATAATGCTAGGCTGCTCCTCGATAATTTCATCACCTGCATTGGCACGATTGCGTGTAACTGTCCGTTTGATCCAACGTAAAAGCGACATTGCGACTTTGCGTGGCGGACTTTTGGTAGAGCCACAAAATCGGTGGGCGTTATTTCCCTTGGAAAGGGGAGCTACTCTTAACAGACATAAACGCCATACATTTCAGAGCGTCTGTGGCGACTGCTCTGACGATCGATTGCCGAAGATTGAAACTGAAACTGTGAAAACTGTGCGTCATGCTATCAAATTTGATTATCACGCGACGCATTCCTGCTCCAAAATTTTAAAATTTGTGCGTCAGTAAAACCTCCAGCGATTTTTTCTCTGCGTCATTTTGTGATTTCTGTGCGTCAATATGCACAGTTTGTGCGTTAACACAAGCCCTGAGGCTATTTCAAGTTTCTGTCCTTTAAAACCGTGTAGGAGCTAGGTTCAAAGTTTGTTTTACTTTTGTTTCTTTGGAAACATGGGAATGGTTGCATAGAAATACATGCACGTATGTATACATATGTATGCATGTGTGCAACAGAAACTAGTCTAAAAAAAAGCTTTGTTGCCACCTTTATCATGTGCTGCAATTTTCCCTCAGGGATGCACCAGAAGGTCCAGCTTTGTATGCATAGCTATTTACATGAGTGCAAATTTAAATGTAGTCATGACATAAACATTCTCCACAATCTGGATCTGGCTTTGCTTTTGCACATTGGACCTGACTTTGTACATATGCATCTTGTTATCTTGACTGATCAAAGTCAATGTCAGTACTCATGGCTTTAATGTGTTATCTGCCACTGGTTGTGTAGTTTATCATACAATATATATGCTATATTTAATAAGATTCTTATCATTTAATTAGGCCATGGTCAGCTGTTTAGTAGGTTTCTTAGAGTTCTTGGCAATGAAGGTTCACCTAGTTTTGTGCATCCATCAGCAGGTTGCTTGAGACATGCAGACACCCACCAGCATAAATGCTAATATGAATACTTGTGCTCAGCCCAACAACTGTAGGTAGATAGACCAGACCCCCCCCCCCCCTTCCCCAGGTGAACAGATGGAGAGTGAGGTAAGGTGTCACACCCTGCCTTTATAGTGCATTTGCTGAAAAAAAATGTAGGGTTTTTTTTTTAAAGATATTTCTTCTGAAAAGTCTGTGAAGACCCAACTATATATTTTTACTATATGTCTTAGTTTTCGCTCTGCATATGGGAGATTTTTGCATCAACTGGGTCAAACTGTCCAGTTTGTTTACCTTTACTCGGCCCTGTGTTTGCATACATGTACATGTATGTGAGTCAGGGCCCCCCCCCCCCCCCCCCCCCCATCCAACCGTACAAAGCGCACCATATACATAACATGCCCTTTGCTATGAGGGCACAGCATGTGCAACATTCAGATGTCACTACATATCGGACGTGCCAAATAGTATGCAAAGTGAGCTGGGTGAGTCCCATCATGGAGGCCTTTTTAGGGTTGAATTTTGTATTATTCCCTCACAGTTCACTAGTCACCCCAAGGGTGAAGGCTTAATGGTGGTAGATCAATAGATGAAAACAAAAATTAATTATTGTTGGGTCTCAGAGTCAGGTGTATTTTCCCTCCCGTTCAAGAAGAATGTTCAAGGAAGGTGTATCTTTTGCTTGAAATCTGGGAGGGAAAAACATCTACACTTTTGCGGCAAACAGACTGAACTGACCCTTCCCAAACAACATATTGATCCACCCATGTACCTGATCAGTGTTACATGTGTGCCTTATTTCATCTGTGTTGAAAGTATGGTCATAAACGACCAGATCAAATTAATAACCAAATGTACTTATTTGCAGATCTAGGTATGAATTTAAGATGGAGCATTTGTAGTTTCCACTTCGTACACCTGTGTATCAGTCAGCCACTGCAAACATGTGTCAGATCAGTCAGTCATGTATAGTGTTTGTGTGTCAGTCAGTCACGCCCTCCATGTGTCAGTCATGTGATCATTCATGTAAGCTTGGCTTCTCAGGAACGGTAACTTGATAGCAGATACTAGAGCAGTTTTGATGAAACTTTCCACTATGAGTAAGACCTTGCACAACGCTGTGCCTTGATTTAGACAGGTTTGGCAGTAGAAAAATCATGTGACAAGCACTGTTGAACCCACATCCTCCTGTTTGATATGTTTATCAGCCATTTGATCCTGAGTATTCAGGTGTCGTCACATACTCAAGGCGTTCAGAGTACTGTACCATATTTTGACCTGTCTGCACCAGCGGCTGATAAAAGTGATATCTCACTATAGCTGATAAAGCAGGTTTGGAGGTGCCTGTTATCTGTATGATATTTAGTCGCCGAAACACTAGGTTTGGGTGATACCAATATATGTCTTTGGTTTTTAATTATAACCACCCTCTGAGCTTTAGTGAAATTATGGGTAGGCACAGTGGATCAAAGTCAAGTCAGTAGCGGTCCCATTACATGAACCGGCCATTTTACTGATCACTAAATGGGACAAAATACTCCATTTTGTTATATGGTCAGTCACAGAGTCACTGGCAGATCATTTTTGAAAAAATAAAAAAGCACCTGGGCCTCTTTTACGTTTTAATTGTACAAAACATTGTTGTTCGATTTTCATGATACTTGAAAGAGTTTCTGAATTTACAGGTGTAGGCCAATAGTCCAGTTTTCATGAAACTTTTTTCATTGAAAGAGTTTCTGAATTGCAGGCGTAGGCCACAACGACTTTAAAAAGTCTGTTTTAGGTTGACATAGGTTTGTCATTCTTAGAGTGAAACGATTATATTTGTCAGTAAATCAGTCATGTATCGGCCATGCATGAACAGTGACAGCGGCAGGTTGCCGGCCTTGCCATATTGTACCTGCAGTAACAATGTGTTATATCAGGGGCGTTACGCGTATATAATTATCAGGTCTTAGTATTCAGCGATAGCCTAGTAATGGAGTTCATTGTACAGGTGTTTCACTGGGACACATGATTTTTTTTTTTTTTTTTTTTTTTGCTGCCCCAACTCTTTGCCAGCTCCAGTGGTGTTCCTCCCAGGTCATGGGTAGAATCCACGGAGGGCTCGGAAGCTGGGACAATTTTTATTATGCATGATGATGGAGATGAGGATGATTGTGAGATGATGCTATGGAGGTCCGTGTGGTTTGGGACTGCGGGACAGGGCCGCATTCCACGCTTCCTGTCATAAATATCCCCGGCATTAACCAGGCCCGGGAACTACGGCACCTGCGGTGCCGGCCATGTAATCATCCACATCATAAGACGTGTCATACCAAGGGAAGCACCCCCAAAGTCGCACCCGTGAAGTGGGTGAAACTCGGCTGTGTGGCAACAGCCTCCCCACTGGGTCCATAGCACACCCGCTCTGGGTAGGAGCCGACCTAGGTAGAAAAAATCCCGCTTGCCTCGGCTGGGACTCGAACCCGGGTCTCCCAGTCCATGGTCCGAAGTGCTAACCACTACACTACGGGGGCCGGTACACATGATATTATTCATGCAGATGAAGTTTTTATGCTGATGGGTCTCAGTCATTGTTTCCAACTCTGCTTGTCTATTCTGATTTAATCTAAATCAGGGCATTGGATTGACTTGATTTATACTGGGTGAATAAATAAAGGCAGGGCTGCAAGGCAGTCTGTATTCTATTGGACATGTAGTAGGTTCATCAAACTGTTTCGAGGCATGAGGGTAGTACATGTGTAAATACATCGACCAGGATTGATGTGTCATGTCTATGCATGCCGTGTCGGCCACTTACGCGTTGTGATGAATCAAGTGATGCATGCTGGTGAATTTATTCATGCCATTGTGGAAATTCTTGGAACTCAATCATCCCTTGAATTTTTTTTTTCATACACTGAAGGATCTATAAAAAAAAAAAAAAAAAAAACAGGATGAATAACTGAGGCTACAGCATCAACCACTGAACTGAATTTGGTGGTGTATGATATGACCACAGGATTTTCCTCGTTTCTGCCTCACTGGAATCTTAATTAGTCACCATTTCAAGTTCGGTTTTCTCACACAATTCTTGTACATGTACATGTACTGCTAAGAGAGAACTGAATTTGTGCGTGCTGCTTTTGTGAAGTGTTTTCACTGTGCAACACTACACTCTCTTCCTGGCGATAATGAAAATGTGTTACGTGCATCTGTGGTTATCAGGCAGGAAATACACGAGTCAGGCTCATGTGTTGACACAAGCAACGTGTGTCAGGAAAACAGCGTACAGCATAATGTAATATAGCGCAAGTAATCATATCTGCTCAGGATCTGAGATAAATTGTGCATCTATGTCGCGGAAGGAATGTCTCGTGTTTTCAACTCCAAGAGCACAAAACAACTTTGTAACAGGTGGTTGTTTTCCTAAGAAACTACTGTGCAAGGATGCAAACAGAACAGCTTGTGAGAAACAACGTTGTGTGCATTTGTCACAGTCTTGGAAAGCTGACTCATTAAGAAAGCATCAGGTAGGAGATGATCTGTCATGATGTATATGATTATGTACATGTATTATATGTACATGTATGTGTTTTAAGGTATATTCCAGAAGAAAGCTTCCTGTTTCACAGTTACATATTAACAGTTATAAACCTAGCATATATATATTCAACTGTTGCAACTGCAAGATTTTAACTACCAGATTTTAACTACCAGTAACCACAGGCATCAAAATGCTGACTAACTGAAGAGAGGTTTTTGAATGTTCATGAGTGAATTACTTACTTGATATCTATCAGAGTTTGGGAAATACCAGGGAGTCTTTAGATTGAGACTTTGTCACTTGAAAGAGTTTAAAATTCTGAGCAATTTTTGGTGTATATGTAACTGCATGGTTTCTTCCTTGCCTTTTTTTTCTTTTTTAAGTTGTTGTTGTTCTAACAAGAGTTAAGACACCATGTGATCTACCTTTTGTTCCCTTGGCCTCGACCTATCACTGATTTATGTAAGCTGATCTCACTGTTCCATTTCATGTCGCACAGGCGATGTTCTCGGTGGAAAGCGCGGTTCGTCAGGTGAAGCCAGACTTCATCCTGCAGCATGTTCTTGAGGCTGAGGACAGCCAGTGGACGAAGGTTCATCTGGACGGGGAGGGCTTGGAGTCCAGCCTCAAAATCCATGATACCACCTCAACTTCAGTCAGTTCGGACTGCAGTGACCCGGGCATTGTACTGCTCAGGTGAGCCAGTAGAAGCGTTTGGGAAATTTGCAGATGCTTAGGCTGCACACAGTGTGCATGCGTAAGTTTACTGTAATTTGTTAGTCTGTTGCCAGGCAACAGGGCTTAAAATCTAGCTTCCACCTTTTGGCGGACCTCCACCGTTGGCTGAAAATCTTCTCCCCCCATAAAGTGTGTTTCCTCCTCTGAAGCACGTAAAGTCACACCCAAAATGCACCAAATTGCACACATTTTAGGGCAGACAGGGCCTAACGTGTTAGACGCGGACGAGGAGGATAGCTTCAAAAACAGAACGCTTTTCATTCCAGCCTTTCAGGCGATTTTCGATTCGGTTCCCGAAGAGCTTTGTCCACACTCAGACAGTGAAACCCCCCGTTATCTCTCGTCGATAGAAAGGGCAGAGGGGTGCGCTACGTCTTCTAGTAAGTTCTAACTGCCGTTAGAACCCGGCTTAGCAGACATGCTGGAAGAGTACTCAAAGAGAGCTCTGAAGCTCAAGGACGGTCAGTTCTTTGATTTGCAGAACATGCCACGCTACTATTTCAAGCCTCATTGGTACGAATTCAACGATGAGTAGAGGCCCCCTTCTTTCTTCAAAAGCCCTCCCCAAACATGCTAACTTTGCTGGTCAGTTGGCCTGGTGCAGCTTTAGCGTCTACTTGCTCATTAGAAATTTCCTCCCAAAAAGTGTTTTCTCCTCTGGAGCACTTAAATTCATGCCAAAATCCATCAAACTGCACAGACTTCAGTCTACCATCTTTAAAAAAAAAAAAAAAAAAAATCCAGGGGGTATATGCCCTCAGACACCCCAAGCATAACACAGGCTAGGGAATTGTCAGTCATCTGGCAATTTTCAGTCAATTTCCTCTCCTTTCAGCCAAAAAATCCAAGTTCATCCGAACAAAGGAAGGGGAAAAAGGCTGCACTCATAATCATGTATCACGATACATGTAATAGTGGGACTTCAGTTTTGAAGGCTTGCATATATCAGTACCAAGTTAACCGGCTATGTATACGTCATCTATTGTTTCTAACGTTTCCTCAAGAGATGGAAGGGGGGGAAGGGAGGGGGGTCTCCTAGTACTCCGGCTTCCTGTACCCCTGCGTTGGAAATGTTCAGCCAACAAGGGTGAGTGTTGGGAGTTTAACGTCCTTTTCCACCACATACGGATGATATCAAAGACGAGGCAACGATGAAAAAGCCAGCACAAATATTTGGCCCTAGCCGGGATTTGAACTCACGACCCGAAAGTTGGAAGTCCAACGCTCTACCATTCGGCCACCCCGGTTTCCCTGTTCAGCCAACAACAACAACAACAACGTGATGATGATGATGGGGAGGAGGAGGGTGTCTTGTAACGGGCTGAAAAACGACGAGTGATGTCCCTTAGAAAAAACGCGGTTTTCGGGTTTTTTTAAGGCCGAACCGGTTTACCGAACCGTGAGAAAGTCGGACCGATTTTAACCGGAAAACCGGTAAAACCGAACACCCCTAGTACCAAGGCAGTATAAATTTAACTTTTGGGTGCCAGTAGACGCTACTGAATGCCTTTAAAAATGCTATTAAAAATTTTTTTCTGAAGTGGGGCGTTGCTCCTGTGGTCCCACAGTAGTGCGCTACTGCTGCACCCTGGCCTAGGTTTCAGTCTTTTTTTTTTTCCTTCAGGAATTCCCCAGCCTGATAACACTTTGCCACTTCATCACTGAATGCAAAACACTTTTCCTCCTTGTTTGATAATGCGGCAAGGGTGGTGAAGCTTCTAGGGTTGCAGTGTTTGCCTGTTAGGAGTGACTTGTAATTACCATGATACATGGTGACAAGCTCCTGTGAAGGGTGTTCTACCATTGCTCATGCAGTGACCTAAATGTGATTCCATAGCAGGCAGGAATGGCTGCCCCCAGAGCAGCGGAAGAGCTAATAAAGATTATTGTGTATTGACAAGTGTGTCTCTGAAATATTTAAACGGGCCTATTCCATGCTCATGCGTGCACCTGTACATTCAAAATAAATGTACTCTATCTTGTACCCCCAACGGGGTTTTGAAATAAACTTTTGACTTGACTTGACTTGACTTGATGATTAGTACAGCTCTTAATGTGACACAGTGTTGTTTACACTTTGCACGAGCAGTCAAACATTCACATTCTGCAACTGTTGTTACACTACTGGAGCGCTCATCGAGTACGCTTCTGTTGGCTCAGTGCCAGCATTACAGATGCTGTCACTGTCCGGGTGTCTAAGTGGTGTGATGATAGATACCACGAAAACAGCTAAGAACGATATTTGAGCATAAAAATGGTATATTAGCCCCTTTAATCTGCATTAGTCTAAACTGGTGTCCACACAAAATTCTGGAAATCTGTATGTGAATGGCTGATATGTTCTGTTTCAGACATGGAACTTCAGTCAAGAAAATACACAACTACTTCAGCCAGCTTGAGTGAGTAAAATTTAGCACATTACCAGAATAATTTTATTGATAAAATTGTTATTAATCTTTTCATTGCACAGAAATGCCATTTGTAAATAATCACAGAGCATTGAAACTGATATTAGATGTGTACAGTATAGAAAAAAAAAAGAAGAGATGGCTCATGCATGCTGTGTGTAGTTCAGAACGTTAGAACCTGCCGTACAGTTATTGACGGAAAAAGTTTGAGCACAAAATTAGGTTGACTACCCTATAATTATTTGAAGAGATTGCAGCTTACATTTGCGTTAAAACAACAACAACAAAAGTGAAAGGCAGTGAAGTTATTTGAACAGAATACAGATAAAAAGTGAAGTGCAGGAGAGCAGGTTGACCGGTTGTCCTCTTATCTTTGATCAGCTTGGTATTTTGGGTGTTTTTTGGTGGTGTTTTTTTTTTGTTTTTTTTTTTTTCAAAAGTGCCTATTCAAAAGACAAAGATATGGTTTATTTCTTGGAAAGCAGAGGCACGCCTAAGCGAACCCCCCCCCCCTTCCCCACCCTAATTATTGGCTTTTTAGTATAGGTTTTTTGTTTGTTTGTTTGTTTTCTAAATCACCCCAGGGAGAGGTCTGTAACAATCTTGAGAGATGAAATACATGTGTATTATGTGCTTTGTCTCTCAGGTTCAGAAAGTGCTGTTTGCATCTTGCTGGGCGAAAGTCAACTTTCCAGAGCATGCGTGTGGTTTGTTTTGATTTCTTCAACTTTCCTCCATTTCGCCGCCATGGCACTTTGTGGTTTGCTTTTTACAATTTTTCAGATCTTCCAGTCAATTTGCATCTTTCCTGTATATTAAATCACTGACTAGGTAAATTCATCTCAAGTCTTATGGTGTATTAATGTTTAAATATATATGCATTAACATGATGTATGGAGATGCCAGCCCTTGATCTTTTACATTTCCAAATGCATAATTCAGCGGTTGTCAGACTTTCTTCCATGAAATGAGTGATGAGATGTATTATTTCTTTATTTCTTTTCCAGGTTTTGTCCGGCTCAAACGTGGCAGATGATGGTAAGCAATTTAAATTAAAAAACCACAGATGAGCCAATATCTTAAGAAGTCATTTTAAAGTCTTACTAGAATGTGTCTCAGGGATGTCACTGGAGCTTGAAACCTATAGGACAAATGTCCTGGAAGGTGGCAGATGAATAGGACATTTGTCCTGATTTGGAACGAAACAATAGGACATTCTGGCGTGCGACAAATGAAGCATTGTAAAACAGGAACCACATAAACACAAGCTTCCCGAGTAGCGCAAGGCAGCAGCCCTCACTCGGAAAAATGTCACTAGTTTGTCCGCGATCAACAGAAACGCAATCGGACATATGACCTCCTCTTGAAATAAACAATCGGACATCTGTCCTGCTGGACAGTTTTTTCATCGGACATTTGGCCAAGTCTATCGGTCATAGTCCTGTGTCCGGGCACCAGTGACATCCCTGGTGTCTGGTGCTGGTGTGTATTGTCCTTTGTTTCATGTTTTTGACGGTTGAGCTGCATGACCAAACAAGTTTTGCAAAAATATTTGCGTTACTCTCTGGAATGTACAACATCTAACTGGCAAGTTTTCCTATGCCCCATACACCCCACTCACCACCATGCGCGCGCGCACACACAGACACACACACACACACACACACACAGTGACACACACAGATATGCTCGCACACACACACATCCATACCTCTTTTTGCTTTTGCCTGCTCCATAATACCCTAAAACATGACTTGTTTTGTCTTTGTCTTTCAGGTTAAGCCCTAAATAACTAACTAACTAACTTTGTCTTTCAGGCAGCACCCCCAGAAGGAGGGTGCAGACATTTGTCACTCATCTGGAAGACAAGGTAAGCAATTCTTTGTTTGAACCATCTGCCAGCGTTTCGTACTGCATGTACATGTATCTCTGAACACCCACCAACTGGATACACGTTTTACATTTGCACATGAGTTAACAAATCCATTTTAGGAAATAATAATTGAAAAACATTGATAGCATGGCTTATGTGGGTTTGTTTGCTGTTTGAATAGTGCGTTGTACATGGATGTAACTCCTGTAACGTTTTCAGCCACTCTCTTTGTTCTCTCAGGAACTGCGGGCTTTCAAGCACGCCTACCTGTGCGCGGCATATCCAGTTTTGGCGGCACCTGATCCTCCATCCCCTTTCTCCCCCTCTCCTGTCAACCCTGTCACCCAGCCCCTCTCACCCCAGCGAGTGGTGGATCTACAGAAGATGGCCACTCGCACCGTGACCCCTCACTCCCTGCACGACAGCGGGCTTGAGGAGTCAGAGGACCTCGCCTTTGTGCCATCGGAGTCGATCTGTGCCCACCTCCAGCGAGCTTTCCACTTGACAGACGAAAAATTCCGCGACTACCGCTACCTGATCAACAAGACCTACATCAAGAAATCCGCACAAAAGGTGAGTTTTTATTTTTCTTTGACAAAACATTATGGACAAGATTAGATTGACAGCCATAGTTTTATACTGTAGGTGTTTATGCTTTGTGGCAACTCTACCCTTGGCTTGTGTTTCCCCTGCCTCCAAATGCTTTGCAAATGATCTGTTCTAGAGGCTCTTGAATAGTGCACATTCTGTGGTTTTGTTGTGTCTGTCTGTCTTTGATTAACCATGGTCTTGCTGAGAACGGAATATACCAGACTACCTCCATGGCTTTTTCACCATGAGACAAGTTAATTCAGCAAGACCAGGGTTAAAATGTGTTTAAATTCTGCTAAACATGCAGACATCAAGTGCTGGCTGTGATGTATTTTAACCCTTGTCTTGCAGAATTAATTTGTCTTATGTTGAAAAAGCCATAGAGCTAGTCAGGAATATTCCATTCTCAGCACCACCAGTGTGAAGTGAAGAACATCAGATTCAACAGTAAAGCAAAACAAAGTCATGCAGTTTATTTTCCAGTGTTGAATTGTTTGATTTTGAAGTTTTAGATTTGATTCAAAATTTTGGACTCTCTATCTCTTTATAAGCTTTAGCTGTTGCTGAAGACAGTCCTGTCTGAATGATGGATGTCATGTGACTTTCAATGGCCAGACTTTACAATGTCAAAATTTGTGCATTGTATCAAAACATTTTTTTGTGTGTGCTGGCCCTGGATATTACAGGTACAAGTGGGTACGCTGCAGTTGATATTTGTTGATCTGCAGAAACTAACACTAGATGCACTTTACAAACATTCATTTAGTTTCAAGGGAAAGAATTTGTGTTCAAGACAGTTTTCAAGCATGATTCATGTTCTGGCAATTAATGCTTTTCTGAGTTGTATGGCTTTTGTTTCTTTGCATGTACTTGTATCAAGACATTCTGCTTTAGCTTGCTCAGCATATGTCCAGTTATGTTTCATTATCTTTCAGTGTCCCATAGCATGTGAGGTGAGAGATAGACTGGGCGAGTGTGTGCATGAACATTAGTTGTCCACAGCATGTGCAGGCATGAGATTTTCCCGCTGTTCAAAGACAATTTCTGACATTTTGGGGTTGGGTTTTTTTTTGGTTTTGTCTGCAGTTCCACCATCCAGGGAAAAAGGGGGGGGGGGGGAAGGAACAAGCAGGACAGTTTATCAGTATCACATATTCAGACATGATTTGGTGGTGGTGGTGGGGGCGGTGTACAAGGCCAATTTTCGCCCCCTTTTTTATGTGTTTGCTGTTGTTCTTTTTCCACCATTTCACAAGGAAAAAAAAAATATGTTGGACATGCGGGACATTATTCCCCTTCCCGCCCCCACCTCCTGTTGTTGGTTTTGAGGAACACTTTGCCGGCATTTGTTCTTTTTCTTAATAACACAGTGTGTTTTCCCCATTTTTGGGCAGCAGGAAGACTCATGCCTGTTGTATAACTAGTATTGTGAGAAAAAAAAAAAATGTTCAGCTTCTAAAAAACAGTGGGACTGTGTTGAAGATGACATACTGAGACTCACGGGTAAACAGTGTAAGTTAAGTTTGACAGATGTTTTGTTTGGGGTGAAAAAGGTGGAGAATGTGTCCAAAGAGCATATCAAAATACTGAATCATTTAATACTGATTGGGAAAATGTGTATAAGCATATGGAAGAAAACTGATTCTAGAATACCGATTAGACACCTGTATGATTTTGAAAAATACATAAGATTTGGTGATGTGATATGATGAAAAATTATCTGCCACTTCCACACACACTTCCACCTCCACACACACACACACACGCACGCACGCACGCACTGCTAAACAAAGATATGACCTTTCTCTCTTTTTATGTTATTATGTTGGTTGTGTTTCCTTTTGTTGCTGTTGTGGAGGGGGTTTTGTATGTTGATATAGTACGTAGAATAAGTAATGAGTGTGAAAACAAAAGGAACCAATGAAGAGGAGCGCTCAGCCATAGAAAAAAAAAAGGAAAAAAAATTTCAAGTAGGGTTGTTTTTTTTTTGTTTTTTTTTTTTTGGCCTGATGCGATCCGCATGCAACTGAGGTTCAAAGAAAAAAAAAAACAAAAAAAAAACTAGTATTGTGGACTTTACAAAAATACCTATGTTCTTCTCCGGTCTTGTCAAGCTCTCTGCTGAACTATGTACTAATAATGTCTCATACACAGCTATTTCTGTTTCACAAATACCAGTAGTCCAATTGAATATTAGTCACTGCTGAAAGTAGTAGAGGCAGCGTAGGAACAGTCATTCAACTGAGTCTCATTGTGACACTGTGTTAATGTGTAATTTTTCATAATTGTATGAGTGTAATTTTTTTTTTTTTTTTTTTTTGGGTGGGGGGGGATTTTCTGCTTCTTTTTATGAGGGGAGGGGCGGTGTCTTATAAATTTACCTACCAGACCTGGCTTCTCACTCATTTGTGAAAAACCGAAATATTCGTGGACTGTGGACTTTCCTTCCTTTTCTTGTGCGTGCTTCTGATTGATAATGAAGCTGTTGCTAGTAGATCACTCAATACCTGCATGCGCTCTCCACTCCTCGCAATTTTGTTTGCACCTCATTTCTGAAGCTTTTCCCTGTACCTGCATGTATTTCACAATACATAACATGGTGCCCCTGAGTCTCCAGCGACATCATCTTGTGACTTGCTCTGCCAAAAAAAAAAAAAAAAAAAAGGGGGGGGGGGGTATTTTTGGCTATTTCTTTGCACAACAAAAGTGTCAGTAGTATTTTGTGTGAGAGTATATATACAAGTTGAGCATGCACAACAGGCGTGAATCCATTAAGCACACATTGTTACAGAATATGACAGCATTCTAAAGCTCTCTTGTGGTTGTCAACTACAAGAGAGCTTTAAAATGCTGTCATATTCTGTCAGAATGTGTGCTTAATGGATTCATGCTGCCTCCAGTCCTGTCCTTTCGTAGAAGATTACACCGTGATCGTGATCGTAATCTTGTCTTTTTTTTTTCTTTTTCTTTTTTTGTCTTTGTTTTGGTGGTGGTGACGGTGGCGGGTGTGTGTTTGTTTTGAATTTTGTTCTGGTGTGTGTGTGTGTGTGTGTGTGTGTGTGTGTGTGTGTGTGTGTGTGTGTGTGTGTGTGTGTGTTGTACATGTTCATTTTGTATCAAACGTGACACTAGTACACAGTATGGTGTAAGTGTTGGCCATGGATCAGTAAATTAATTTTGAGTTCAGACTTCTTACACTTCATCAATTCATGTGATATGTGGAGGAAACTTAGAGGAACATACATGTAGTAACATAGTGAACTTAGGAATGAAATCTTGCAAAGGTGTCATTTTGGCTTCACTGAAAACACGACTGTGGCTGATGCTATGTTGCAGCTACTGGCTGAGGTATTGGCTGGACAGCTGTCGGTGTTGGAAAACAACGGTCACCCATTCTACAAACCTCAGGATTTTGTTGTAAGTTGTCTACACTCACAGCACTTACGTCATGTTCTATCAGCTTTTTGTTGCACTTATTCCAGTTGTTTTTTTGTTGTTGTTGTTGTTGTTTTCACACCTGCCTTCTTTACATGTAAAGTCTGTCAGCTGATGTACAGATGTGGTCGCGAGCAGAAGTACTGCTGGCAGTTAGTTGTACAGTCGAACCTGCCAAGGCGGTCACCTGTATAAGCTACGCCACTGTCTAACCTGGTCACCCCAGAGGATCCCCTGACATGCTAGCTGTTGATATGCCACCCTGGATAACCCGGCCACCTGTCTAAGGTGGTCAGTTTGGTCCCGTCCCTTGGGTGACCACCTTACACAGGTTTGACTGTATAAGGATAGACTTTAGTGCTCGTGACATACAAATAGGTGGCCTTTTGTCAGCAGTGGTACTGCATGGTCATTGGGGCAGGGGAAAAAAGGCCTTTAAAAAAAAAAGAGCAAAAAAACCCTTCTGGCCATGCAGACTTTTTTTTTCATAATTCTTTTGCTTATTCTGGAAAATGAAAGGGTTTGTGTTGCGCACAGTCAGTAAAATTCTAATTACATGTACTGCTACTTTTCCTCTGTCAGTCATATGACAGGGAGGTATTGGTTTTGTTTTCATCTGTTTCTTTCGCCTGTGACGCAAACATTTTTATAGCCCTGCTTTCACATGTTTGCAGCCTCCAAGTGGGTACGATATTTGGCGCAAAGCAGAGCATAATCACATCACAGTGCTGCTGGGCAAGTTCTGGCATTACTCTCTTCCATTTCCATGCAACTCGCAAGACCTGATTGCGGAACTACACAGTGTCCATGATGACTACCGCATTCTCCTCAGGAAACTGTTGGCGTAAGCTGATGAGTGCAGCAGTAGTGTTATTTTCTGTTTGTATTTGCAGTATCTGAAATTATAATGTAATGATAAGGAAAATCTGGGCTACCCCTCCACCCCCACCCCCATCCCCTCATTCGGAGTACCCAGCTAGAACCCCCGACGATCAGCCCGAATGAATGATGCCACGTACGAGAAGGAAACATTCTTTGCCCCGAATGGGACTCAAACCTGACCTCTGGGTGACAAAGTCTCTTAACCACTAGACCACTGACCGCCTCACAGGCAGGTCAAGGCTCGATCTGCCCTGTTTTGGTTATTTTAGTTGCACTTCTTGCATCAAACCTGTGTTTGCAGGTATGAGCGAGAGTCGCAGAGACAAACGGAAGAGGAAGGTGGCAAGGTCACATCATTTCTGTCATCAGCTTCCATCCGATTGCTGAAGGAGTTTGGCTTGAGATATGGGGTGGTAAGTATGCATATAATATAAATTATGCACTTGGAATTTTGTTGTAGGTGTTCTTTTGGCCAAGTTTGCATCTGCCTGTGCTGTTAGTATATTAGACCATGTAGCAGTCCATACCTTTTGTTGTGCACTAAGTAATGAATGTGTAAGTTAGTTGGGGTTTTCTTCAATGAATAAGTCAGATTATCAAATAATGGTTGTTTTGAATTCTTCATGAAATCAGATACTGACATTAGATGGAGACAGCCATATGTTTTGTTGTCTGCTTGCTGGCATGCAAATCTGAGTGAATAGGCTGACTAATTTGGTATGTTTCTCTCACTTAGCAGTGTATCCTCTACATTTGTTAGCACATTGTACATTTAGGCATTGGCCTTATCATATTAGGGGGAGCAATTCCGGCGTATCCTGTACCTAGAACAGATGAGCCTGGAATTCTCCCCTTGCTTGTGGTATCTGCGTCACATACTGGGCGTGCTGAACAGCATATCGGACATGTTGCCGTCAAACAGGCATGCGCTGTCCATGGTACAGAGGGAGGTGAGAAATCATATTACAAGACCAAGAAAGGCTTGCCTTCAGGCCTGCCCAGAGCATGTCTCTTTTTTTGTGTTTTAAAAGTTTTGGTTGGATATGAGAAAAGAGGCTAAATTGTAAAAAAAAAGAAAAATCTTGTTTGCTCTGTATTTCAATAATTTGCTGATTTTGTGAAAATGTTGGCTTTTTTTTTTTTAAATCAGGATGAGTAAGCCTCAAAGTTGAGATCTCAACAAAACCAGCAGTTGATTTCAAAGGGCTTTTCTTGAAAAAATTTGTGTTTTTATGTTATTGTATTAAACTGCCACACAACAGACATACAAACAGGTACACTCCTAAAACATGTTCGGAACTCTGACATCTTTTTCTGTTGGTTACAGCGTGAGATGCTTCAGAGCAGTCTGGTGCGACTCACAGCACAGGCCTCAAAGACACTGGAACAGATGAAAAGTCTGTTTCCTGGAAACAAACCAGATGGAGCTGTTGGTAAGAAGCTGAAAGCGGGCTTAATGCAATCAATTTTATAAATGAATGTATGAACGGCATCTGATAATGACATAAGGCATTGATGTTCCCAGGTTGGTGGTACAGTAGGACAAAATGTCCTTGACACCAAAAAGTAATAGAACATTGTGTCCTGACAACACCTGGGCCTGCATGTAAAACTCGAGGTTAGGTATTTTAGCCCCGGGCTAAAGTCTAACCTCGATCTAATTTAGCTCTAGGGTTAAATTTTCTCATGCACGAGTCGAGGTTAGCTCTATCTTTGAGCCAAAGTCGGGGATCAAACTACTGGGCCATTTTTTGGCTGATAAGTCTGCTAACCCCGGGTTACCGAGAAGCAAGGATGGCGGCAATTGCACTGAGTCGGTAGTAAAGTCAGTTATTATGCTCACCGCATCTTCTGTGACCATCAGAATCCATTTGACATCTTAGGTGACGACGAGTAAATATTCAAAAAGTTCACTGGCAGGAGATTCTTCTGATCACTGACAGTATCAAAGACGCCATTGAACGAGACATCCCAGGAAACATCAGCATTATGTCAATCAAATATGACGTCGGCAATATGACGCCATTCTTTCTTCAAAAAGACCACACAAAACCCATGTCTCGAGCATGCACATCAAAGGGATTTCCCGAAGGTTAACATAGATTTCCGGGTTAGCTAGTCCACGCTCTAACTTCGACTTCTACATTGCACTAAATCACTTCCACTAGCCTCGGAGTAGCTAGTCTGGGTTAGGTCCGTAGCCGAGGGTTAAATTAACCTCGAGTTTAACATGCGGGCCCAAGTCAATAAGACTCTGCTTGACATATAGACATACAGAAGCGTGCCCCCCCCTTCCCTTCCACTCCCCCCCCCCTCCGCCCTCCTCACACACACAATGTACACACAATGACACAAGCAGTCGCCCACAGACTCACACTGTGTTTTGGTGTGTTGTTTTTCCATCGTGTCATTGTTAAAATGCATGCAACATGCAACCATCCGCCAGAATGACCCAAGGATGAGAACTCTCTAAGCATCATTCTGATTGATAGCAGACAGCATACTACCTACTGATTGCCACGCACAATTTGAACCAGAGAGTTACACATTTTCTTGGGTGAAAAATACTGTTTTCTGTTGGTATGAATTTGCTCTGTCCGTGTTGAATGGAAATCTATGAGTCACTGGACTGCAACAAAAAAGTTTTAATCGGACATTTGTCTTGAAAGGACCCATGGCATTATGACGTTTATGATTATCATTATGACGTCGCGCACCCTGCGTTCCGCTAGCGAAAAACTCCTTACAATTCCGAAGCGTAACATGAAAACTGCCGGAGAGCGCTCTTTCAGCTTTTTAGCCCCGACTGTCTGGAACTCTTTGCCAATCGAACTCCGCCTTCAGACCTCACTGCCTCTGTTTAAATCGCATCTGAAGACCTATCTCTTCCGCCAAGCCTTTGACAGCTAAACCTCTGTTAAGCCTCAGTGTCTGTGTGCATCATGAGTTCGTTGCACTGCCAAATTGTATGTAAGCGGAAGGGATGTAAATAGCGTGTGTGTGTGTGTGTGTGTGTGTGTGTGTGTGTGTGTGTGTGTGTGTGTGTGTGTGTGTGTGTGTGTGCTTTAAGCGCAGCGAGTCCTTGAAGCTGGAGAACGGCGCTCTATGAAAGCCATGTATTATTATTTATTCTTATGATTTTAATCAGACTATGACCGATTTTGGAAACTGCATAAGGTGTCTAGTGCAACAGGCACAGTGGCACGAGGTTTGAATTGTGAAAATCATGTGAAATGTTTCATGAACAATATGTGGACATTTACTACTTCTTAACTGCGACACTATAATAGTGTTTCAGGAAGGTAGTTAATAATTATAATAATAATTTATTTATATAGCGCTTAATCTACATGTAAGGTAGTTCGAAGCGCTTAGAGTACAGGTAAAGAGACAGATAGACGTGAAGGTTCAGGGCCAGGGCAACTGCACGTATGGTACTTAATAAGGAGATGGAGAAAGACGGAGGGAGGTTAGAGGGAGCTTTGAGATGAAAACAGGTAGGTTTTTAGATTTGTTTTGAAGGTTTCGAGGGAGGTTGACTGGCGGAGCGAAAGAGGCAGAGAATTCCAGGCTTTTGGACCAGCGTAGGAGAAGGCTCGAGAGCCAACAGAAGAAAGTTTAGTGCGTGGGATTCTGAATATCAGGGTATCGGATGAAGACCGGAGGGAACGTGACGGAGTGTAGAGTTCCAACAAATCAGACAGGTAGGATGGGGCGGAGTTATGGATGCATTATTAGTTGTCAAATCATGACCTTGTTCCCTTCTGCCTACAGCTGGTATCTGTATCCAGAGCTGTACAGTATATGTTTTGTGTGTGTGCGATACAGAGATGCTGATAGCACTGCTGCAAAGAGTGCGGGACATTCGCCTGTACCTGTCTTCTCCAGTGCAAGAGCCACCTGCTCTTCGTTATATGCTGCGAGATGTTGTGCAGGTGAGTCAAACAAAAGTAGTGGTATTTCTGTAGTCTCTTTACTTCAGTAGGGGAAGTGCAGGCTGTTGCTCTAGTGGGGCAGAACATTGCCTTTGTAAACAGTGCCATTCAATTTTTTACCCCTGCATGCGTCCTCTGTACCTCTTTTTCCATTTCACACCTCCTGCCATAGTGCTATATCGCTTTAGATCTTTTACTTGCTCACTTGGATATTTATGTGTGTATTTATACCGGTACTTCAGGTACCCGATAGGCAAGACAGGCACCATACCTGGTAATTGCACTTTCCCAACATGAATTTTGACTCGACAGAGCGAGGAAGAATTTCTGCTAAGGGAACAAAACCGGGTCACCCATGCAGCAGCACAATGCCCTTCTAGTATTAGGTGTGATCAGCGTCCGTCCCCCCCCCCCCCCCGCCCCCCCTCCTTGGTTTCTGTACACATTACAACAACTGATACTTCAGTATACTGATGCTTAGCAGCATTGTAGTGGGAAGATGTGATTGTGATCTAGGATCACCACAGTGTGACCAAGTTTCACTCAGGTTACTGATTTTTGCCAGCATACTTTGAGCTTTTGATATCTAATTAGTAGTACATTTTTCTTTCTCCAGGGTATGTTCTTTCAGACATATGAAAAATGCAAGACTGTGATCCGTACAGAACTGCGTCAAAGCCGAGACATGCATGTCTGCCCAAGACTGGTAGGTAGATTTTATCATGGTTATGACAAAGGTGTGTGTGTGTGTGTGTGTGTGTGTGTGTGTGTGTGTGTGTGTGTGTGTGTGTGTGTGTGTGTGTGTGTGTAAGTGAGTGTGTGTGTGTTGTTTGCAAAAGGGGGTGGGGAGCGAAGGTTACAGGGAATTGACTTCTTTTACCTGGCTATATGGGGCCAAAAATACTGTGAGTACATTTGGTACATATGTGAATTAAGCACATCTGAGTTGCAACTGAAATTTCCTGTTTAACAAGTATTACTGAGGCATTTTGTGCTCAGTCTGACCCACATGTTTCCCTCACTTCTTTTGCAGCTGAATGCTTTGATTATGGAAATGAGAGATGAAGTAAATGACTACAAGAACAACTTTGAGGCCACGTTCACACAGTGAGTGTGCCAGCTGCTGCCTGCTTCAGGGCTGGGAGTTGTTGAGTTATATATACATTCTGTACTTTTTGATTTTCTTCATTCACTGTGTTTGCTCCTGTTTGTTACAAAATGATGGCAGTCATCTCTTTTAACGCGCTGGGAAATATCCATGCACTGCAAGCTCATGGCACAGGGGAGTGCGAAAGGAAAGTTGATAAAGAGGACTCTAACAACAGGAGAGAAAGGGGAGAGCAGTGCGGGGGTCAGGATCAGAACAGGGGCGTGTTTCTCACGCAATTGCGCTCGCGGGCGCTCGCGAAAGTCGCTCGGCCTCGTTGGGAAACGGCCAATTAGAACAAGGCGCTTTCAGAATGGCGGCGGAATCACGAACACGGTTGTTGGCAAGGTTGAAAAGGAAGAAGAAAACTCTAGTGCTCGCAGCTATCAGTCATCTTTTGAGCGCAGAAGACAACGTTTTTGAGGAGGAGCAATAATTACTGGCTTGGAGCATGATATACCGCTAGTATGCATGTTCTGCTCGATGCAAAACGGAGACGTAAGACACCCTTACGTAATCACTTTGACCACTCCTTCCCCACAAACACGCACAACATATCCCTGCATGACTGGCAACCACGGCCCGGTGCAGTTAGCTCAGATTATTTTCGTATACTATTCTGCACAATTACAAGTTGGGACAGAAGGTCTCCATCCACCTGCAAATTCATTTTAAGCCATTTCTTAGTTCCACTTCAACGAGGCCTTCGGTGGGCGCTGCCATCTTTGTTTACATAGAAACTGACCACGTGACCTTTTGCTCGTGGCGAACTTGTTTCAGACTGCGCGCACGAGCGCCTTCCTTGCACGCGGCGGGCAAGTGGCGTACAAACGGTTTCGGAGCAAAGCGCCCCGGAACGTTTCGGAATGCTCGCCTTAAGAAACGCGGCCCAGGTTATGCTGGAGCCAGGAAGAAGGGGGAGGTGGGGGTGTAGGGGTGGGAGAGTCGGCATTAGGATTTGGAGAATAGATGGGTCTGAATCGGAAAGAATTCATCTTGAATTTTTCAATTTCGAATACATGTGCGTTTCACTTCTTTGTGTGTGCAGGTATTTTGACATTACGGTGATGGCAGCGAAGGCTTTCTACTCGTTTCTCATGAAGGATGTTGACCTGCTTTGCCAACAGGAAAAACTGGTTTGTCTTTTGTATTTTTTAGTTTTATTTTGGTCAGACCACTTTCCACAGTCTGTTTTCACACAACACTGCATGATACAGTCTGTGTCCATAACCTGGAATGTGTTGGCGTCTGTAACTTTGTGTGTGTGTGTCTGTGTCTGTGTTGTACTGAGAGTTTTCCATTTTTTCATTTTCCTTTTTCCTTTCTTTCTTTTCATCTTTTGTAGTGAGTGCTTTTTCTAGAAAATCTCCTCTTGACAAGTTTCATCTTTCTGTGCCATGTCTAGAGGGACAGCGCCATTGATCTGCGTATGCTGGCCTTGGTGCATCGTCTGAATCAATTGGACCATGACTGGAGCGCCTTTGTGACAACTCAGTGAGTGGACTGTAGAAATGACATTGTGTCTGTTTAGTTTTGTTTTCCATTTTTCAGTAACAGATCTGAGAATTTAGCCGGGAAAGTGACAGGAAAAGCTTATACAATTGCACTGCTTCAATCTGTGGACATTGTGATTGACTTTACTTTGGTGTTTTGCACGTCGATCCGCAGAGACCACAGTTGGCGACAGTCTTTCCAGGTGCACATTGAGCGATGGGGGCATGCGCTGCAGACTCATGTTCAGGACCTTGTGTTGGAAATCATTGCAGGAGATGTGGTATGTGTCCCTCTATGGCAAAGTCAGTCCTTGAGAAGGGACCAGGGGGAAGGGGTGTGTGTGTGTGTGTGTGTGTGTGTGTGTGTGTGTGTGTGTGTGTGTGTGTGTGTGTGTGTGTGTGTGTGTAGGGGGGGAGGGGGGGGGTTGAGACTGTCAAAACAGACATATGTTTGTGTTTGCCATCATGTTGGGAAAGGATTTACATGTAACAGTTTTTAGTGTGTGTCATGCACAGCATGTTGATTTGACGTCACACAGAAATGAACAGAACGATAGCTGAGATCAGGCTTGGAGCGGTTTTATTCAGAAAAGTTATAAACAAAAGGACACCATCCTCATTTAGCAGTGACAGTGTCACTGTTGCGAGATATTTTCATCATTTGACCTTAAGGTGTATCTACAGTCACCATAATGTCTAGTCTGTGTTTGGGTGTGTTTTGCAGTTTGTGACACAGCCCCTGCACCTGCCCACAGGGGGGAGTTTTAGCTCCACCAGCTCATCTTCCGGTGCGCAGGCGCGGTCTGTCTCCATCGCACCATCTGTCAACAGTGCTTTCAGTAGCATCCCATCAACACCCCGACAGGTGAGAATCAGTATGGTGGATAAGTCTTTTTGAAAATTGGGATTATGGAGTTGAAAATTTTAGCACTGTTGTTATACACTTGTGAGGCCCAGTGCTTCCATCTTTTGTCTTGTAGTTTAGAATCAGCTTTGTATTAGGAAAAAAAACGAAGAGGTGATGATCACCATAAACAGATAAGTAGTGCTGTTGAAAGTGGCTTGTCCCCTGGAGGCTATTCAGTTGAGAATTTTGACGTCAATGTTGATTTCTCTCTTGTCATCTCATATTAAAAAATAAAATTCGTACCGGCCCCCGTAGTGTAGTGGTTAGCACTTCGGACTATGGACCGGGAGACCCGGGTTCGAGTCCCAGCTGTTGGCTGTTGAGTTGAGAGTTGGCTGTTGCCACACAGCCGAGCTTCACCCACTTCACGGGAGCGACTTTGGGGGTGCTTCCCTTGGTATATCACGTCTTATGATGTGGATGATTGCACGGCCGGCACCGCAGGTACTGCAGTTCCCGGGCCTGGTTAATGTCGGGATATTAATCAGGCTGGGGAATTGTCCGCCAATTGGCGGACCTCCGCCAAACTTCCGACCCTTTCCGCCAAAAAAATCAAAGTTTCCGCCAAAAAAAATACAGGGAAAAAAAAAAAAAAAAAGGGAGGAAGGTGAAGACGGCGCCGACCACTGTGCCACCGTGGAGTCAATTTCGCAGCCATGCGCGGCCATGGCCTGCCTAGCGTCACTTCTGCTTTTATTCTCCGGCGCCAAATCACACCACTCGCGCGTTCCTTTTGTATAGGTTTGCGTTTACGGCGGAGATGGACAGCTGGCGCTTTCGTGAGCCGTGTTTTACAATGCCACTGCATTTGGCGATGTCGTCGCTAGGGAACATTTTTGTGCGTCGGCAAGTGTTAGAGGACGAATGCAAGAAGAATCGTTGGCTATGAGCGTGGACAGATAGGTGGGTGACCGATGCAGACGGCGAAACGGAACGTGTTGGCGACTGAACACATCCGCAGAATAAAGACCGCAGTAATTCCCCATTACGTAATGAAGAACTACGAAGCGAGCGAGCCCAGTACAAGCATAGATCTATTTAATGCTTCCGACTCGATTCATGATAATGACGACGATGAAAGACACGATACTGCCTAGGGAGGGGTGATAAAAATGACAAATGAGGTTGGTATCTACTTTCTCAGAGAGGCTAAAATCAGGGGAGCACCACCATGTGCAATATGCTTAGAAATTATTAGTCACAAGTTTTCGGAATAATTCTCCTCTGATTTGAAGTGACTGTGACTTACATCGTTAAGTGGAACTGGTCAGAGTACACAGAGTGTAGTCTGTCTGACTTGTAGGGGAAATGTGGGTTTAATTCTAGTGAAATGTTTGCCCTCCTACACAGAAGGAACTGTGCAGATTTAGTGTTGTGGACAGTTGATTTGGCTTTCAAATTTTTTTTCCTCCATTTAAACAATAAGTCACCTGTTATTGGTTGATTGAAATGGAAGTGAATGGCAAGACACAGGGTCTTGAGAAAAAAACAAATGTGCCACCCCAGTGAAAATATTCTACTGCATTCAGTCCTCATTTGAACTTTAATGGCTAATTTGACTGTGTTATGGTAGTTGTGTTTTTCTTCAGTTCTGAACTATTCACCAAAATGTGACAGGAAAGGCCTGCAGATGTGCATTTAAATGAGCATTGTTCAGTGCCTTGTGAAAAGTTTTTAAAAAATTTAGCAAATAGGTTTACAAGGTCAGCAGCATAGGCAAGGATGAAAGTGTGACACATAGAAGCAATCCAGGTGTGAATGTCATGCTAATATTTTCACTTTTAGGTGCCAGGAGAGGTCACAAATTTCCTGTGAAAATACTAAAATTCGTTTTCTTCCGGGGGGGCTTCGCCCCCCTGAGCCCCCCAGCAGGGCGCTGCCCCTGCAACCCGCCGGGGCCTTGGCGGCCCCTGGACCCCGGCCTGGGTTTCAGTCTTTTTTTTTCTCAGGAATTCCCCAGCCTGATTTATGACAAGAAGCGTGGAATGTGGCCCTGTCCCGCAGTCCCAAACCACAGGGACATCCATAGCATCATCTTACCATCATCCTCATCTCCATCATCATGCATAATAAAAATTGCCCCAACTTCTGAGCCCTCCATGGATTCCACCCATTACCAGGGAGGAACACCACTGGAGCCGGCAAAGAGTTGTGGCAGCTAAAAAAAAAATTTAAAAAAATACGTTGTTGTTGTTGTTGTTTTGCTGTTGTTGTTTGACCATGCCCAGGGATTCCCTGTTCTTCCGGTCCTTTTACCACTGCCCAAATAGTTTTGGTTTGGGCCACTATATGAAAGAATCACAAAAGAGTAACAGTTTATGAACAGTTGTTTGCAACAATCTGCCTACTACATACACCTATGGTTAGGTCTGGGAATAAGTGCATTTGAGGATGGGTGGGTGTTTAGGAGTTTAACGTCCTTTTCCACCACGTAAGGGTGATATCAAAGACGGGGCAACAAGAAAAAGGCCAGCACAAATATTTGGCCCCAGCCAGGAATCGAACTCATGACCCGAGCATTGAGAGTCCAGTTCTCTACCATTCGGCCATCACGGCTCCCCTTGTGCATTTGAGAGAAGACAAATAGTGAATATTGCTGTACAGGGAAGTATGCTTCAGGATAACTTACATTACAAGCAGCTGTTTGTTTTTTTAATGCTGCCTCATTGTCTTGACAGGGTTCCTCACTGAGCAACAAGAATGTAAACGGAGCAGTTTCAGAGGTGCCGCCCAAGAATATGTCCACAAAGCATGCGGACAGAGATGTAGGTGACACAAGACAAGACAAACATTCAGGCACAGCTCAACCGGAAGAGGACTTCCTCAGTTTTGCTGACAAGCGACGCCAGTGTGCCTCAGTTCCAGCCTTTTCAGACAGACCAGCGATGGTACGCGCCATGTCGGATCTGCAGATGCTGACCAACAGCCATCCAAACAGGCTGCATACAGTGTCAGCTGTGGATGATCTGCGCTCCAGTGAAAACGGCAGATTCGCCGCCAGCCAGCTCAGAGGTGGAGCAGGAGGGGTTAGTGGTGACAGGGAAGCCAGGAAAGATTCAGTTGCTGGTAGAGGCATGTCAGACGTATGCCAGCCACAGCAAGAGAAAGAGCCTTATATTTTAGACTCTGTCAGTGACTGTGAAGATATGGATGATGGCATCTTGGAGATGGAGGCTCCTGCAGTGGATGCGGATGGGGAATTGTCGGATTCTGATGATGAAGAATATTCCTACCCACCAATTCAAGAAGTCACGGATTTAAATGTCTCCCAGCCAGCAGTGTCCAGCAGCTACGACTCGAAGCAACGGATTGGTCAGCAGGGAATGGCCGGATCTGTAAGCGAAGGAAAGAAAGCATTTAAGGATCATGCATCGTCCCTCAGCAGCCAAGGTGACGGTCGAGACAAGACATCAGGCACAAAGCCGATAGCAACATCTAGAGGCGGTGGGACGTCACTGGTACACCCATACACCAACTCTTTGTTGCACTCCAGCACAGGGTCCTTGACATCTTCAGGTCTCTCACCACAGCGAGAACCGCTGCGCCTGCACCCCCACCCCACCAGCGCGTTCCAGATCCATCAGCCATCCCCCTTCAGGAAGATCAGCACAAGTTCAGTGGCCAACTCCAGTGAGCCCTCCTCGGACAGGGACCACCAGTTCCTGCAGTCTATTCACTCGGCCGTCTCTTTCCCTTCCCCGACCCACTGCTGCGAGGTTGTCATTCCCGTCTCAGGCTCTGCTGTCGATATGGTGATCATACTGCATCGTACACTGGGCTTTGGAAAGTCACTGTGCCATACGATTTTCCCGCAGGAAGTTCGACCCAGCCCAGACCCCCACACTGAGCCAGAGAGAGATGCATTGGCTTGGAGGGCTGCTCTCCAGTCATATGAAGACAAGGTGTATGTCAACATAGTGCAGGTATGGAGGAGCACTGCATGGCATGATGCATAGTCTCAAGATCAATGCTAACAGTCACAGCTGTGCACTGCATGGCATGATGCATAGTCTCAAGATCAATGCTAACAGTCACAGCTGTGTGTTATGAGGATAGAATTACAGAAGTTTTGCATTACCTAGACTTTATGTTTTCCTTTGAGCAGTTTCGAATTAACATGTGCATGTGTGTGTGTGTGTGTGTGTGTGTGTGTGTGTGTGTGTGTGTGTTTGTTTGTTTTCTTTTGTTGTTGTTTTTGTTGTTGTTGTTTTGACTACTTGATCAACCCTTTTGGGAAATTCTGTTCACCTTCCTGCTGCGGAGCGCATCACCGCAGTGCTGTGTCACTCACCTACCTGTTTTTGAATCTAAGTTTTTGTATCCCCTTTTCTTTTCCTTTATTACAAACTACAGCTGTTCTACAGATCTTGAATACTCATTCAGAATGAGTGTTTTGTTTGTTGCTTGATAAACATTCCGCCATAAATAATGTGAATATTTGCATATTATATATAATTATGTTAATTTATGCCGAACAGGTGATGTGTCAAGGGCTAAAGGTGTATGCAGACAATATGTTGTGTCTGGACCTGTGTGCTGTGCCAAAAGACATCGCCAGGCGTGTCATTGGTTCCATGGTAAGTCTGGTGCCTAAGCCAGTTCAATAAGACCATGCAGTTTGAGACACAATATCATGCATATCTATAGGACAGATGGTGTTCGCATACTGATCAACAACAGTATTTCAGGAGTTTGAAAATTTGAACAACTTTGAGCCATAGACAGCTTGTCAATGTATATAACCAGATGTTTTGGTTGTCCCGCAGCTGGTAGACCATGCGATTCGGCAGCAGAGGGCAAGACGGATCTGGGGATGTCGTCACCAACTGGAGGGGCATGAGAACTGTTTTGCCTTTCACAATCGCCACGCCACTTTCCTGTGTGATCGTTACGAACCCATCACACAAAAGGTCAGTGTCCTATGATATTGAAGGAATACCCCTCTTGCCCCAAACTACAATGCACCATTGTATGTCATTTGTTTTTCCTTCTTCATTGCCCTAGTATATGCAACTGGTCATGCAGATTTCAAATCTCAGTGGATTTATTAAGCCAAGGCTGAACCTTCCCTTTAAACTGACACAAAGTATCCTGCCAGATGTTGTGTTAAAAAATTAGCAAGTAAACTAGTGTCCAAAAGAAACGATACCAAACTGTTGTCAGAATGTTTTTGTGCAAAGTGATCCCCGAGGCCTAAAAACATAGGTTTACGTATCCCACGTCCCAAATACAGCGTCTGCGCTCGGGAATACCGGAAACATTTGCAAATGAAATATACCACTCTGAAATTTCTGTGTTGTTCTGCTTTTATTGTATGTCCTTGCCAACCCCTGGTATCGTTTCTTTTGGACACTAGTTTACATGTTGTGCATGTGTAGTGATTGCAGCAGCAAAATGTACTGCTCAAAGGGAACAAACAGGTAAGTGGATGCTGCAAGGGAGAGAACTGTGAAGGGGGGGGGGGATCACTAAATCTAGCAGTTCCCAGCACAGGAAAAAAAACAATATGGGGGGGAGGGGGATGGGGACTAAAGGAAACTGAGAGGAGCCTTGATTGACGATGACCCCCCAAGAGGGGCTGTATCACCCAGCATGTCCCTCACAGCTCAATGGTAAAATGTTCTTTGCTGTATATATATATATATATATATATTGAGAGTGTGTGTGTGTGTGTGTGTGTGTGTGTGTGTGTGTGTGTGTGTGTGTGTGTGTGTACAGGTAGGGAGGGTATTTTCGTTTTACTTTTATTAATAATATCTAGTAATGTATTGTTTGCTTTTTATGAAGTAGTTGTAGCAACGGCAAGTTCGAAAATTGACCTTTGTGTTAAAACTTCTACCATTGAGAAAATAAAGATTCATTTATTCATGGTACAATGGATACATGTACATGATTTTGGTCCCCTGAAAAGGGGTCCAGGTTGTGTTGTTGCCAGTGTGGACAGCTGTTTCGGTCTTTGCAACCTCTTGAGCACACCATCGGCCATACCTAAAGGTGGCATAGTTGTGACACCCAGACAATACGAAAGCACCACAGTAAAGTAGCGTCGCGTGTTGGGCACACAACTGCTTTTACTGTTTTTGGACATGCTGCTGCTGCTGATAACGACATTTATTAAACTGCTCAGTGTCTGTTTGACAGAAATATTTCAGGCATTCATACTCAGCCACTCCCGGGATACCATATATTACTGTACTGCTTTACTTCTGCTTTAGAAACTTCTTCTCCCCTTGGCCAATATGATTTCTAAATGATTTGACTTAACAGCTTTGAGCAGACACTTTTTCTGTGAGTTACGGACATTTCCTCAGCTGCGTTTGTCATTTCTAGATGTGTGTGCGCATCAACAATGTGACAGCCTGTCAGCATTACCTGGATTGGTGCAGCAGAGAAACACAGACTGCAAACCTGCACTCTCCTCCTGCATCTGTGTCAAATCATGCACCCACCGCTGGTATGGCATTTGATCTTATTTCCTAATTTCACGTAGTTGAAGAGACAAAGAGAGGAAGAGATGTGCATTTTATGTCACCAGTATATCAAATGAAAACTTTTGTTTAGGTGTGTTTCTCGTTCATTCCCCCTTAAGTGACAGCAAGCATCAGATGAGCTGATGAACAAAATAGAGTACATAAAAATTAAGAATAAAACTCATGATTTGATTGTGGTCACATGTAGTGTTCACATCTAGGTCTCATGGCCTGCCTCATTTGCTGCAATGGTTTTAGTCTCATTGCACACCAGAAGAAATTAATCATATGATAGAACTCTATCACCAGACTTCATTTTTTTATCACTCAAGAGAAAAAAAAATTCAAAATTTAGTATGGCAAATCCATGTCATAACATCAGTCAAAAACTGAGCAGGTGGAGTGTTGGCCTTTCACCGCTCAGGTCATGTGTTTGCATCCCCGCTGGGGCCAAATATTTATGTTGGCTTGTCCCGTCTTTCATATCACACTCTTGTGTTGAAAAAGATGTTGAACTTTCAGCCAACCAACCAACAGCTCCATATTTTGCTGGAGCCTGTGTTAAGCTGTCACCGTCAGGGATCGATTTTCTCACGCGCTGTGCGACTGTGTCTCATATTTTGATAAAATGTTGCATAGAAATTTCGCAAAATGCGTCATATGTCGCACGAACATGACATCACAAGCGCACTTGACAACGCAAAGCAGAGATGCGCTGTCCGTGTCAGTCATAGAGTCTGTTACACTAATCTGATTTTAGTGATGAGGCTTACTTATCCCGCTCACCGCACGCTGCCAGGAACTCTCGCTCGAAAGAGTTGCAAAAAATATTGGCGCGTTAGTTTTCTCAGTTCTGCGATCGAGAGGTCCTTTTCCGTTCACCTGAACCTGAACGTCACTGCACTTAGCCTAGTAGGAACAGGCTCTCGGCACAGACATGTGACAGAGTGATGCGGGTGAACTTGATTGTCTCAAAGAAAATGAAAATGTCTCATAAAAATGACTGGTCAAGGAGACAATGTCTCATTGGCATTTTTGAGTAAATCCATCCCTGCACCGTCTATGGGAGAATGTAAGTTCTCACTTCGAGCCTGTGTTGCAGCCTCAGGGGAAGCAGCGAGAAGCAGCAGTACAGACTCCGGGACACATACATCGGGGAATGAAAAATCTGACCACAGTGAAAGCGACAGTGATGACATTAACAGTTCCAAGCAGCAGCTTGTTGATGACACGTGCACCCATCTCAAGTCTGTGTGGAATGCTCTGTGTCGCCTCCTGGCTTTCAGGGTGATTAAATGATTGATTTACATTAACCTGTTCTTTGCTGGCAGTTCTGAGGCCATATGTAATAGTCGCGGTTAGGGCTATTAGCCCTGGGTTAGAGTCTAACCTCGAACTAAACTAGCTCTAGGGTTAAATTTTCTGTTGTTTTTGTTTTAAATCAAGAAGCGGACCCATTCCAGCAAGGTGCCTAAGCCGTTATAGAAGGATTTTTTTTCTTCCCTTCTTTGCTTCCTTTCTTATTTAATTTTGCTTTTGGGTTTCTTTTGTCCTAGTCTGGGTTTGGCCCGTAGCCGTGGGTTAAATTAACCTCATCTTTTACATACGTCCCCAGATCGATAACTATACAAAAACTGAGATAATTTTAACAGTCCATCTTAGTTCGCAATCTCAGTCAGAGGTTTTCAAAAGCCTGAGGAGATTGCTGATACATGTATGTAAGTTTTTGCTTCTTGGTTTATTGAGAGCCGTATGTTTCTTTGTTGTGTTTTGTGTGGAATAAAATTTTCCAAAGTTGTTTTACTGCCTGAACCTGTTACCTTTCAATTTGTTTTCCAGATCAACTTGTTTCTGCGAGATGGCATGGCGCTGCTGTTGAGTCTGAAGCCTTCCAAAATTTCCATTGAAACCGGATTAATGCCTGTGACGTCCTTTCTTCGGAGTCACCTTGACGCTTTGTCGTCTTGGCTGTACTCTAGTAGTTTCCGCAGGGTCATTGAGTTCCTGTGGATCTACATAGTCCAGGTATGACCTTCGATCATGATGTTCATTACTTTGCTTCTACTTTCTCGGCCTTTTGTGTGATGTGTGGTAACTGCTGTAAGACCCACCTTTGGTTGGTCTGGCAGTAAAGGCTGTGTTCGGACTGTTAACCCTTTCACAACTGCTTATGCTTCCAGCACCAAGTTCCTCACACTCAGCCTCCAGCAGCAGCATTCCTCCCTAAACTGGCTATCCCAGGCAGTGCAGGCCGATTCTGCACAACATAACTCTAAAAAGCTATAGCTTAAACACTGTTCAACCAATCTCATTCAGACTTTTTTTTTTTTTTTTGCTGCTGCCACAACTCTTTGCCTGTTCCAGTGGTGTTCCTCCCTGGTAATGGGTGGAATCCATGGAAGGCTCGGAAGCTGGGGCAATTTTTATTATGCATGATGATGGAGATTAGGATAATGGTAAGATGAAGCTAAGGAGGTCCGTGTGGTTTGGGACTGCGGAACAGGGCCCCATTCCACGCTTCCTGTCATAAATATCCAGGCATTAGACAGGCCCGGGAACTATGGCACCTGTGGTGCCGGCCGTGTAATCATCCACATCATAAGATGTGTCACACCAAGGGAAGCAGCCCCAAAGTCACACCCGTGAAGTGGGTGAATCTCGGCTGTGTGGCAACAGCCTGCCCTTTGGGCCCATAGCACACCCTCTCTGGGTAGGAGCCGATCTAGGTAGGAAAAATCCCGCTTGCCTCGGCTGGGACTCGAACCCAGGTCTCCCGGTCCATGGTCCGAAGTGCTAACCACTACACTACAGGGGCCGGTTCATTCAAACTTTTTTGGCACATGATGCTAATGATGTTTCCATCGTGACACCGAGGTCTTTTCCAACCTTGTAGGCCCCCTATCAGAAAATATTTCTCAAGTTTGATAACTCTGCTGCCTCATGTCGCCGATCAGCACCTTCAGTCGTCTGCTGTTGGGTGCCCAGCTACAGCAGTTGTCTACTGAGAGGTGCCAGCTAGTGACAAAAGTTGTGAAAGGGTTAATATTCCCCACAACACTAAAGCTGGAGTTTGAGCTTCTCTTGCATTTCTGCAGACCACTGCACATTTCTGACCATCACAGTTTGTCTTGAATTTATCTGGAATGTCCAAGCATTCTTGAACACTGCTCATCAGACTTTCTTGGTTGTTTTTTTCTTTGCTTTTAGAAATTCTCTTGATACATTTTACACCAGGAAGAGGGTTAAAACTCTGTCCTATGTAGATGCTTACAGCACAGCCTGGCATTCCTCTCAGTGGGTATGCGCGTGTGTGTTCTTGGATGTACATGTGAGTGTAAGTTCAGCAGAGATATTGAATCTCACCATGCTGTATTGCAGGATATTGAAAATGAAGCATGCAAGCTTAGCAGGCCGAAAAACTCGAAGTTGACCCCTGACGTATTGCTCCAGACACTGTCTGTAAGTCATTTGGTATTGCCATGCATCTGTGTGTGTGTGTGTGTGTGTGTGTGTGTGTGTGTGTGTGTGTGTGTGTGTGTGTGTGTGTAAATCAGTGTGTTTTTGTTTGTTTTTGCTTGTGTGTGTGTGTGTGTGTGTGTGTGTGTGTGTGTGTGTGTATCAGTGTGTTTTTGTTTGTTTTTGCTTTGTGTGTGTGTGTGTGTGTGTGTGTGTGTGTGTGTGTGTGTGTGTGTGTGTGTGTGTGGTTTTCTTCTCTAAAGGTGATTCAGGTTTTTTTTTACAGCATTTGATGACGTTCATGAACAACTGTGAGAAGGGAATCACGCGGGAGCTTATGCTGTCTCAAGCAGTGAGTATTAGTCTTTCACACAAGTGTTGTAATTACATGTACTATTGTAATTAACAGACATTCCTTGCACTCAGCACAGAGTGGTAACCGCTCTGACTACTTCCAGATGTTCACAGCAGGTGTCCATAAACTCAAGGTTGCTTTGTGTTTTCCTGCTTCTGTTCTTACAGGTAAAGTTTTTCACACTTTACACTTTGTGAATGAGTTACTAGGAAACTGCATTTTGTGCACTCCCATGAATTTTGTGCAGGAGGATGTGATGACCAAACTCCAGTTGTTGACTCTGGCAACCGCCAACCTGATCGCACTCTACTATCGCCTGCTGGATATGGTCAGTGTGTGATGTCGTCATGGTATACATTTCACAGTCTATGATTTCAAGGAAATATCTTGGTGGTGTTTCCGTAGCTTATTTCTTGGCAGGTCTGTGCGTGTGTGTGAATGTGGTTTGTGTGACTGTCTTACAAATGAATTGACAGCACATGCATTTTGAAAGTACATGACAGTTTTATTGTTTTATGTTGTTTCATTTTAATGTCAGTTTTGGATTTGGAAATATGAATCGTAGCAAAGCCTGGGCACAGTAAAAGATTAGATTGTCTCAGTAGCCAGTGAAGAGATGGTGCTGGGTCAGAATGACAAAGTTTGCAAACTTTTTGTCACAGCTGTAAATCTCACATGTGAGACTTACACACCACACGTGTTTGTTTCCTTGTCTTTGCTTTCCAGTGGTCAGAGGGAGCGAACAGGTCATCTATGGAAGACGCAGGACAGCCCATCCGCACATCAGCACTGGCACTGCATCAGCTGCGCCACGACCTGCAGACGCGACACAAGTGTTTCAGCGGGGTGTACCTGGTGCGATGGATCATGCACCACCCTGACCTGTTCATGTCACCGGACGAGCTGTCGCTGTGTCGCGGGCAGGTGGCGATGAGCATTCAGGGGGCAGAGGACATTGCACAGCAGATGCTGGACCAGCAGCTCATCTTGGATGTAGAGAGGGAGAACTCGAGTGAGTGTGGACTTCAGGGTCGGTCAGTCAGTGTGCAGCCTCAGCTGTAGGAAAGCTTGTTCTTTGTCAGTAGCATTTGACATTAGTGATCAAGAATCTGATGCTGTTAGCGATTGCATCTGGGATCTGTGGTTTCACACACTCAGCTGTGGTACTATTTTGATGTAAAAGCTGCAGGTTGGAAGCAGCCCAAGCTTGCTCTGTCATTTTTTTTTTTTTAAATCTAACCAAACAAACAAACATCTAAAAAAATTTTTTAAAAAGAAGTCCTTCGTTGATAGTTTATCAAGAGCAAGTAGAATATCAGGAAGGCGTCTTAAAAGTGAGAGTTGATAGTTTTCTGGTTTCAGTGACAAACAGAAATGTTTCTACTACAGAGAAAACCATCCAGTAGGGTAAAAAAACATACATTTTTTTCTTTTCTTTATCATCATACAGTGTGCAGTCGGCCAAGCAGCACATTGGCCAACCCTCACTATCCAGCCGTGAGCATCCACACTCAGAGGGAGACAGGGACTGATAACGGACCCAACGACGATGACGATACTACCAGCATCGACACAGACATCACACCCACTCCCACGCCTCATCATGGGTTCACCAGGTCACAAGGGTCACAGCAGAAGGTGGTAGTAGAAGTGCATGGTGAGTACATGTGTATGAAACTCAAGTGCAGCCAGTGAACTTGCGGTAGTTGCAACAACTGCTGCCGCGTGGCGCTGTGAGCCAGGCGATCTGGATAAAGATTCAGGGTGGTCGGGGGTCTAGTGGTTAAGACTTTGTCACCAGTGTGAGAGGTCAGGTTTGAGTCCCACTCGGGGCGAAAAATTGTTCTTTTTCGTATGTGGCTTCGTTCATTTGGGCCGACCGTCGGGGGTTCTCTCGGGTACTCCAGCTTCCTCCCCCTCTGATTTGGAAATGTTCAGCCCGCAAAATTAAAAAATAAATGCAATTCTAAAATTCCAAAACTGACACTGCTGACCTGGCCCTTTGCAACACGCGAATGTTATGTGTTCATGTCCAATGTCGGAGAGAATGCGTGTGATTCATGTGAGCGTGTGTGTTGGGTTTAGCTGGCTGCGCTTTAAGCCAAATATTTGGGATAAAGTACCTATATTAATGCGACTATTATTATAATACAGCAGCTTTATTATTTCACATTATTTTTGTTATTATTGTCATCATAATAGGGGAGCCGGGGTGGCTGAATGGTAGAGCGCTGGACTTCCAGTTCTCGGGTACTGAGTTTGTATCCCGGCTGGGGCCAAATATTTGTGCTGGCTTTTTCGTCGTTGCCCCGTCTTTGATATCACCCGTTTTTTTGTGGAAAAGGACGTTAAACCCCCAATCACCCACCCCACCTTACTCATATAAGAATAGTAATACAACCGGCCCCCGTAGTGTAGTGGTTAGCACTTCGGATCATGGACCGGGAGACCCGGGTTCGAATCCCAGCCGAGGCAAGCGGGATTTTTCCTACCTAGGTCGGCTCCTACCCAGAGCGGGCGTGCTATGGGCCCAATGGGGAGGCTGTTGCCACACAGCCGAGTTTCACCCACTTCACGGGTGCGACTTTGGGGGTGCTTCCCTTTGTATGACACGTCGTATGATGTGGATGATTACACGGCCGGCACCGCAGGTGCCGTAGTTCCCGGGCCTGGTTAATGCCGGGATATTTATGACAGGAAGCGTGGAATGCGGCCCTGTCCCGCAGTCCCAAACCACATGGACCTCCATAGCATCATCTTACTATCATCCTCATCTTCATCATCATGCATAATAAAAATTGTCCCAGCTTCCGAATCCTCCGTGGTTTCCACCCATGACCTGGGAGGAACACCACTGGAGCTGGCAAAGAGTTGGGGCAGCAAAAAAAAAAAAAAAAAAAAAAAAAAGAATAGTAATACATGTAGTAGCAGCATTGGTAGTTCTGCCCTCTCTAGGGAGGAAACAAACAATACCGGAAGTTAACAAACTTGAAGTTTCAACAAAATGGCAATTTGAATTTCTTCACTCTGTATGTCTCACACCCACCCCACCCCACTCATATAAGAATAGTAATACATGTAGTAGCAGCATTGGTAGTTCTGCCCTCTCTAGGGAGGAAACAAACAATACCGGAAGTTAACAAACTTGAAGTTTCAACAAAATGGCAATTTGAATTTCTTCACTCTGTATGTCTCACACCCACCCCACCCCACTCATATAAGAATAGTAATACATGTAGTAGCAGCATTGGTAGTTCTGCCCTCTCTAGGGAGGAAACAAACAATACCGGAAGTAAACAAACTTGAAGTTTCAACAAAATGGCAATTTGAATTTCTTCACTCTGTATGTCTCACAGCCACCCCAGTTGACACAGGGTCACCACCGAGGCTTTTGCCACCTGATGCTCCTGCCTCCAGCAGTGAGGACAGCGGAGGTCACAGCGACGCAAGACCTACGCCGACATTAGAATCAACCAACATCAAACCAGATGCAAGTAATAAGATCACACCCGTCTCTGTGACTGAACCTGTGAACGATGCAGCGCATCAGGCAGTGACTCTGCAATCAGCACTAACTGAAGGTAACATTCATCAGAAGCGCTCGGCGTTGAGAGAACCTTCAGAGATTATTCAGACAGTGGCACAGGGGATGGTGGTAGACCCAAAGCTGGTTTCACCCAGCCCAGTTGAAGGGGAGGGGGTTGTTGCTGTTGTTGGACATGTAACTGTTCCACCAGCACCGACGGATTTCATGGACTCGACAGGGAAAGTGCAATCACTCAAACCGCAGGAAGGCCCGTCAGATTTTGAAGACTCTGGTGTTGTGGAGGTGCATTACACAAGTAGGTCAGACACCAGTGAAACATCGCAGTCAGCAGAGATGCCTGTAAATACAGTTGGCGTGCATATTGCAAGCCCGAGTTCCTCGCGCAGCCGCACGACCGAAGAACAATCCACACCATGTGACAGCGGAAATTCTTCCACACCATTGGCTCATCATCCTGCAAACTTGCAGACCCCTAGCAGTGAGCACAGCTTCCAGGCGACTCCCGTTTATGAAGTTGATCACAGCAGCACTCGAACTACCCCCACCTCCATGAGGTCGGTGACCCCCTTCACAGCAGGGGGCGGTGTGTTTGAAAATAGTCACAAACGCTTCTACTTTATGCCAGCTTCGCCCTCGCAGCCCGGCAGATCCAGCTCTCACCTGCCGTCAGCACAGCTCCTGACCGGAGTCCTCTCTTACTTGAATCGCTCGCTCACAATCCTTAAAAACTCGCAGGAAACGAACACCCTGGCAGAGAAATGTTTCAACCTGAAGATCAAGCCGGTGTCCATACTGGGGATTATCCATGGGAGGAGGAGAACTGACAGCATTGCTCTGAACTTCCTTCACGAGCTTCCGCCTCAGGTTTTGGACGAAGTTCGAAGAAGCATGGAGACAAGAGCGGCAGAGTGTTCGGTGCTATGAATCGGTGTCAGATGAGGGCTTGTAATGATAGATTTGTGGCTGAGGCCACCAGCATTACGTGAGCACCCTTGATGCGAAATGGTATTTTTAACAAGTAATTCTACTCGCTGCGCACTCCGTTCTTTAACAGAAGTAGCCATATGGTGCAAACAGAACTTCATTGTTTTGTTTTGTTTCGTTTTTTGCTTTTTTGCTCAGTGAATTGTTCTCTTCAGTGGCCTCCATGATTACATCAGAGCTCTGGCAACAGAGTTACAAATACGAGCTCATTGAACAAACTGCATTATAACTCTCGTCTTCTTGCTTCTTGAACATTTATTTTAGCACAAATATTCGAGTGCTGTTCACCTGTATGTCTCTCAGCGTCAAGTGACAAGCTGCTCTTTGAGAGCTCAATGTGCATTGGCTCCAATGTGCTTCTCTGTATTCTTGTGCCCGGCAAGCTGCTGAGACATTATTTTATGTTTGTGTTTCTCTTTTTTTCCTTTTTTTTAAAGAAACAATGAACACTGAGAAAAATTGTATAAATATGCGCTCCAAATAATTTTACATGAACTTGACAGGGACAGTGACTGAAGAATCAGTAGATTGTATGCCTCAGGTTGCAAGCCACGACGATTGTTCGGAAAGTAAAATACAAAGCACCAAAATCGCGATTTTGGATGCTGCAGGGGAGAGAACTGTGTATGCACACCAAAATCGCGACTTTGGATGCTGCAGGGGAGAGAACTGTGTATGCGTATGGAATGGGGTGCAGCTGTCTGTGATCACCTTGCGAAACATGACAAACATGTCCGAACAACGCGCAGTACGGCATCTGCCTTTTTATTAAATTTTAGCGAAACGAATGTAATGGCAGTCCCACCTTTTTTTTAAACATGACATTTGCAGGTTGACATGACAGTTTACGCCTGCGCTGGTGTTGAATGAATGAAGAAAAAATGGCAGTCCCACTCTCTTCACTTACACAGCATTAATGTTGCAGGTTGACGTTGCAGTTTACGCTTGCACTCAATCTTCCTGCTGCAGAACATTTTTCATGAAACAAAACCTGGCAGTCCCTTGAACCTTCTTCACTTACATGCCATATTTTATGCCTGCCAGGTAGTTTCTGTTTTGCACTCACATTGTCCCTTGTATATACACGTAAGGGGTTGTCAGCATGCGCAGGTGTGTGGTGCTGTTATCCGGACGCAGACGATATCTGTACCTGGAGGCAAAATGTGTGTACAGGATACTGAAACCTCCCAGCTGTATTAATTGTTAGTGTGGGAAAAATCGTACATCCCAAACTCTCAAATCAAATAAACATTCAAAAAGATGACATGCCACTGTTTATAAATATAATCTGTAAGCAAGTGTTCGATGCAGATCTAACATGAAGCTGTTCAATAGCAGCGAATGATCAGGTGTTTGAAACACGATAATCAGACAAACGTGTTAGATCTGTACCTAGTCTAGAATAATATTCACAACAGGAACATGCTGAGGGTGTGTTCTGTGATTTGGTACTTTTTTCATCATTTTCTTTCTTGACTTTGGCCACAAGAACTAACAGGAGCCACTAAACCCATGTGGTGAGTGCCATCTTGCCACGGAGAATTCCCGGCAGCTCATGTCAAGGTCGGATGCACAGGGACCATCTTGTACTCATGTGCATTATCAGTTTGTGTAGTTGCAACAACATGAAGGTTATCATAATCAAGATAATTGGACGGCAAATAACTGAACCAGCCTGCTTCCATATTTTGGGCAGATATACATTAGTGATCTGTGTAAAGACAACCAGTCAAATACAGATAAAGAACGTGGATTCGGTTAACGGCACCACACACGTGACATGACATGAAGCAAAAAAACATTGACCAAGACTTACGTCTTATGTCTGGATTGAAATTGTGTGGTTTCGGGGTTTTGTCCGGATCTGGGAACTATCAGTTTGCTTCTTTTTGTTTGTCGGTTTTTTGTTGTTGTTGTTTTTCTTGTTTGTGTTACTGTTTTGTTTTTGTTTTGTTAGGGATTGTTTTAAGTTTTGTTGGTTTTTATTTGGAGGGGGGGGGGGGGGGGATTGCCTCTAACTCGCCCAGAGGGCTTGGTGCTTTGCATCTGCAATGTCCAGTATAAAAGTGGCACTTGTGTTTAAATGTCATTCTACAACTGTGATTTTAATTCTACATACTGTTACTATATGTGTGTGTGTGTGTGTGTGTGTGTGTGTGTGTGTGTGTGTGTGTGTGTGTGTGTGTGTGATCATCTACCCCCTGTGTTCTGATGATGATCATATTTGAGGCAGGGCTGCAACATCAAGGATGTCGACTAATGGTTCCATTTAAAATGTCTGTGATCTTAGTTCTCATTCGGTGGTAGAATTTGTATTTTGCACTGTGATAACTGCCAGTAGCATGTCATGACTGTATTTTAGCCTGTTGTTTTAAAACAAAACTTCGGTCATACGTAGACTTGAAAATGCTTCCAGATGCCAATCATGTGTGCAGTTTTTGGCACTGACTTTTTGTTTAGAGGCCCCAAAATTGTCTCAGTGGTAGAGGAAGAATTTGTACATTGCTGTCTTGAACTGATGTCTAGAGTATGTGTACGTACTTAACAAGTTGTGATTGTGAGGAAGTGTGATTTGTGAAGCAAGTTTTTTTTTTATGAACATGGGTCATAGACTGATTCAATTTTCAGATGGCCGTTCATTTTCACACCAAGTGGGACATAATAATAATAAATAATAATAGTGGAGATTTTTAACGCGCCTAACCCAAGGGCTGGCTCTAGGCGCTTTACAATATAATGGGGGGGGGGGGGGGGGGGGGCAGCAACAACCCGCGAAAATAAAGACTGATAAAATAAAATAAAAACCCGCATTGTCTCCCTGCAGGCAACAGAGACCATGGCAGTAAGAGAGCGGGGACCCCAGCATCCTGCCCAGACACAGGATGTGGGGAGCCCAACCCAAATAAACCATCTTACACACACACACACACACAGAGTGCACATATGTCCAATCACTTCTGCACCATTGTTGTCATGATTCAGGACAAATGTCTGACACTTTTTCGGTCAGCCAGGACATTTGTCCTATTATAGTTCTCACAGGTATGAATTCGGCCCTCGTGTGAATGAGGATGTTTTGAATGAGGTAGTTAAGATGTATCATTCATGAAAAGTATATGAGCATTTTTATTTGGCCAGTTTGAAAAAAAAGAAAAGAAAAAAAAAAAGAAAGGCAAGTCCAGCAAAGTTTTTGTCACATCAGGTGCTACACCATGATGCATTTTCGTGTTTTTCATGGAACAACATCAGTGTTTATAGGGTGTAGGTTCATGCAGGTACATGTAATGCACTTTCAGTCTTACAGCTCATTGAGACTCATTTCTCCTCCAGTATGCAGACAGCTGAACTGTGCGCCAACAAAATAACATAGAGTAACCATGAATACATTTACAGGCAGATTCAGAACATTCACATAGTTTCCATTGTAAAGGTGATTAAAAAAATTTTTTCCCCCACAGTGGTGGTCAGATCTACAAAAAAAATTTGTAGAATTATTGTAAATACATCACATATGGCAGATTCCCATAGTTACCCCATTTATGGAGCTGATCAGATTTTTTACTTACTGTTGTAAAAGGATATCTTAGCTGCTTACGATCGCAGTTTTTGATATGGGAAGAATGTGTGTGTGTGTGTGTGTGTGTGTGTGTGTGTGTGTGTGTGTGTGTGTGTGTGTGTCCCATTGTGATATAGCTCTGCTTGCAAAATGTTAATGCTTGACATGACACTGCTTGACTTGAAGGATGCAATCATGACAGATGGCATTTGTAATTTTAATGTCTGCTGGTAGGTGTGTTCAGCAGGCTCAGAGAAAAATGCTATTTTTTGTACATGTACAACATACGTTTAAAAAGGATAAACTTAACTTCAACTGACTCTGTAATATTATAGTGTATTTTTGCGTTCAGTGCATATGCAGTAATTTGTTTGCACTTCACCTCAACAAACTCGAACAAATGGCTTGGTGTACGTTACTCATTTATTGTAAAGCTTTTCGTCAAAAGAAATTTTAAACATGTTTGTAAAGTGTATCAGGACATTTGCAACATTTTTTTTTTTTCGCTATTTTACAAAATAAAAATACAATAGAGAATTACATACACTAATTTAAATGAGCACAAAATTAATGCACAACTACAAAACTTCAAGTGCACTGTGCCATTGCAAAACTGTCATTAAAATGAACAGTTTTCACAGTACAATATAAAAAGTAAATAAAGACTTTGACACCAAAAGGCGTCATCCAGTAAAAACTGTTGAACATGAAAGCTGTAATGTAATGACAAACAATACTTTCGCTTAAAAATAAAGGAATGTTCAATATAGTCTTTCCTGAGTTAGTAGATTGTCTTGTGGTGACTGTTGTTTCAAACCTGATCCATTGATCTATTATTAATATAAATACCGGAAGTGACTGCGATACTTAGTAAATTACTGGCAGATTAGCATAGTGTGTCCTTCTAGACCTCATAAACAAACATGATACGCATTAGTCCGGATGACCGTCTCATTTCTTTCCCCGAGGGTCAGGGTAAAGATATTCACGTTTTGAATATTTTTTGGTGGCTTGATGAATAAAGGATGTCAAGGACATAAAGAACACACGAATAACGCTCCATAAAAATATACACCAAACCCTCACTTGCAACAATATACGTATATATGTGTCAGTCAGAAATGTCCAGGCAACTCTAACACTGTGGCAAACACCATACGAGATCCCATCAAGTGCTGTAGCGCATTTATATCCAGTTCAGCTTCCAGACTGTCATCAGAGAGTTTACTCACACTGTTGATCTTCTTACGTTAGCCTGATGTTTCATTGTGCTCCGCCACCAAAAACAAAAACAAACCGCCACCAAAAAGTTTATAAGTATTGGTGCAAGCCCACACCCTCGAGGAAGGTCCAAAGAGCGTTGCTCAGACTCAAGACACATATACAGAAGGTCTGGCGAGGATACACACCCTTCCTGTTCAACAGTGGCTTGTGGAGATGAGTGAACTGTGTGCTAATGTGCAGATACCGCCTGTACTCAAGCAGCTATTATGGCTGCCCCATGACCATCGACCTTGGTGGAAGCTAAACGTTTCTTGTTCATAAGACTTTTGTCTGTTCAAGACCTGTCACGAGAACCAAATTTCAATCAATTCAGCTGAGTGGTTTTCAAGCTATTGCTAGACAGACACACAGACAGTGAAACCCATGCATGTGAACCCATCCTACCCCCGCCTTGCCCTTCGCCATCGAACACTTCATAGGAGGGGGTGGAGGTGGTGGGGGGAATTATAACATGAACATGACATAATTATGATTTCACAAATGCAAAATACATACATACCTGTGCAGACTTCAGTAAGAAGAACTTCAAAGTCGCAAACTGTTGGGTTATCCACTGTCAGAATCTTGCCAGAATTGTATGCTTGTATGCTTACGTGTACTTGTTTCATTAGATTTTTCTTCGTTTTTCATGCTCATCCCACACCAAACATGGGCTGTCTGAACTAAGTGATGATGCAAAGATAAAATGTGTGTCCTGTATCATTAAGGCTTCAGCCTAATGGCTCCCCTGGATTTCCTACGTCTCTCTTCCTGGCGCCTCATCAAGTGCTGGGCTGCATGCTGCAACAGAGCAACAGAAGCTAACTAGCTCTTATCGAAAGTATGGTATGGTATGGTATGGTAGACTTCTCCTCGGCGCACATATCCATCTCTGCTGAAATGCTCACGGCGCCGCAGGGCTGGAGGACGAAGCAGTGAAAGCCTGCTGCCGTTAAGTGCTACTTTGTGTGCAAACCTCCACCCTGCTATTCACTCTGGTGCGTGCGACAGTATTTCTGTTTACCACGCCACCGGCCACAGCCTACTCTTCTTCGAAAGATGAACGTGGGATTTTTAGCGTGCACACTTGATGTTTCTGCGTGCGTGTGTACACGAAGGCGAGACAGGCACCGCAAACGAGTCTGCACATGGATTTGACTCGATATGGGAAGGAAAAATCCCACCATATTCCTGCCCACCGGGGACTCGAACCCGGCAGCTCAGGATCCGAAGTCGGATGCCTTAACCACTAGACCAAGTCCCCTATGTAGCGTCTGTATGTCAGGAACAATTACAGACATAGTAGAAATTTCACAAGCAGTGACTGCAACAGTGCAAAAACAACAACAACAACAAAAACAACAACAACAACAAAAACAGTAACAACCAAACCAACACTTTTCCATAACACCAAGGAACAGTGAGGAACATGCTGTGCAGTACACCCAGTTTTTCTTCTTCCTTCCTTCCCTGATAAACGTGTTACTGCCAGGGGGGAAAAGCATTCTGTGTAATATGTGCATGCTGTGAATTTTCATTCATATATTGTATAATTTATACTCGCCTCATACTGTTTGTCCAGTTCAGACATCTGCCGTCTTCGCTTCAAGGCCTGTAAAAAGATAAGAATGACAATTTTAATGCATCCATTCAAAATGCCAGTTTTGGGGGGGCCTTTTTTTTGTTGGGGGGGGGGGGGGGTATAGCGGTTGGAAAATCTTGCTGTGAATGAAGCCTTTCTCACTGGCTTACCAGATCATTGGCAACTCTGCCTCTCTTACTGCAAATTTTGGTCAGAACCACCATAAATAATAATGTACGCATGAAATATACACTGATGCTTGTTTTCCAAGTCTCACACTCATGTCACGTGTGCATTCACCCAAGTGACTTATCTAGCAGCATCATGTCACATGCCTCCCCCTGTTTGTGTCCTCTGTGCACATTACGAAATAACATAATATAATATATAGTCTACTTGGGGCATTGCTCACTGTTATCTGAATGTAGATGATGAAGATGAGATGACAAAGAATGAGCAGCACGGCCAGCGAGACAATGGCAAGCTCATCGTAGATCATCACCAGATCCTTGTTCATAGTTTGAGACAGCTCAGCAACCACGGCGTTTTCCACAGAATACAGGACCAGGTAGATCAATGATCCCACCACGTACATATCCTGCACGCGAACGTCACCAGAGGCACTCAGATCACAAAACGCGCTCGCTATTTGTGAGAGGTATCATTTTCCAATCTTTGTAGCAAATACTGGTAAGTTGTTGGTTTGGTTGTTTTTTTTCATGAATGCAGTGAGACGCCATGACAAAAGCACAAGTTGCTCACCAAGTAAGTGAGGTAAGAGATGGTGGGCAGACTTTGCTTTATGACCAGTTTGAATGCCACCAGCGTCAAGAAGAGCGTGATGGTGCTGACCAGACGATCAGCTGACTGGGGTTCGATCGACACGGATGTGAAGGACAGTATCAAAATGAGCATCTGAAGTGAGATGTTAGTAAATAATGGATTAAAAAAGCAAAAAAACAGCAGACTTCCACTTGTACTAGAACAACAAAGTCTTTGGGACTCACAAGTGACAAAACTATTCTTCATTGAGCTTGATGGTATACACATGTACATGTATATTATTTTATGAGTTGCATCCATGGAATCAGCTGCTGCTATTTTCCTACGGCTTCACCACTGCAACACACATGAATTTCATCTTTTTCACCCTCTCAGATAATTACGATACATCTGTACATGCACTACCAGTGATGAGGAATACATAACACAGGGCATATCATGTTCATTGGTGTATATTTTGGGGTTTCATATCCGTTGAGAGACTACAACAGGACAAATGTCCTGGCTGACCATTAAAGCAGCGTTCCCTGTGATCCTTGGGACCATCTCTCCATATTTTTGAGGGTCCTTTTGTAAACTTTGAGGGTCCATGGTGTTTTGGTATAAAAAGTCTGAAAGTCATATATCCATTTGTTGTTGTTGCTACTCACAAAAGTTTTTAAGTAGGAGAGATGTATGTGAATTGTAGCATGTCGGCCATGACAAATCGGCAAGGCGAGGAACCCAGCACGCTTACCACATAAAGCATTATGGCTGGACAAAAAGTGTCCAAGAGCGCTTACGCCAATCAGATTCTGTCTGTTATGCACAGTGGCTCAGCGGAAATGTGATGCTGCAAGTGTCTGCTGCTAGTTACAGATCGCTTTTTGTTCACTGAGTTTCCACGAGAGTGTTGGAAAAATACTGTTTGTCACGGTGAGACCAAAAACACCCTGCTCTCAAATTTGTGCATCAATTTAAGAGTTTTAAGCATACAATCGGGAACACTGTAAAAGTATAGAACATTTGTTCTGCTTATTATCCGCTGAGGTGCAGAGATGACAGGACATGTCTGCCTTGCTAAGAAAGTAATGTCTAAAATTTCTGTTTTAAAATGTATTTTAGAACAGATAATAAAGTATTTTAGAATTGAATTGAATTAATCGGACATATTGCAAATGAATTGGTGGGGTGGGGGGTCTCTGTCCGATTTCCAATGAGGATAGTGCACCCAGGAGACAGGTAAAAAAAAAAAAATTCTTGCATTTGGTATTTCTAAAATGCTGATATATGTTTGACATGTATCAAGAGATTTTACACAAGTGCACTTACTCACCACTGTAAAGATGATGTTCCACACAAAATACCCAACCTTCCTCTTAACCCGACAGTTAAAGTACAGTATAGGGTGGATGGTAGATGAAGCGTATTCTAGGGATGTTTTGTGAGGCGTGCACTCCACATGTTTGTAGATGGACCACTCCTGCGCATCCTGGAATGTCCTGGTATTGACAGAGCTCATGCTCCAAGGGTCATGCACCAGCCTGATTTCTTCAATCGAGCGTTCTGTTGTCATCTGTATACCTAGGTCCTGCTCATTCACGCGAAAGGGAAAAAATCTGATTAAAGCTAGTACATGTAGCGCTATCATTTTTTATGCTCACAGATCGTGCTGCGTTTTTTCATGGTATCTATCATTACACCACTTAGACCCTGGACAGTGACAGCATCGACAGCTGGCACTGACAACAGATACACACTCGATGACGCATGACCACACCTGAGCGCTCAAACAGTGTAACAATATTTGTCGACTTTGAATGTTTGACTCCTCGCATAAAGTGTAAACAACATTGTATGGCATGAAGAGCTGCACTAATCATCAAGATAGAGTATTTCGGGCATACAGGCACACGGGCGAAGCTGTTCCACAACATAAGCTGGCTGAGCAAAGATGGACTTTGCCAGTTATACATTAGGCATCTCAGAAGCCAACATGGTTTGGATCAGTGGTACTTGTGGGTGCACCTGTATGCACTCAAAACAGTCTATCTTCAGGGGGCGCAATGCACCTGTATATGGGAAGGGACACAACTCTGGGGTCTCTGCCAATTATGTACCGAGGTCTTTGGAAAAATGGCTTTGGCAGCACCCATCTTGCCTGTCACATTTGGATCTTGTACTTTTTGTTTAGTTTTTCCTTGTTTGTTTGGGGTTTTTTCTTGGGGTGAAGGGGGGGGGGGGGTGAGGACATAAACCAGTAGGTTTTCATTACCTCTAAGGCTCTTGTCCTTCACTATCATGTAGTATACCATCAGCTAACATCACCTGCACATCAAAGGGAAAATGCTCCAATTCCATACTTTCTCGGAAGAGACCTTTGAACCTCCAGCGAAAAGAAACAACTGGTGCCTCATATCCATCCTCATACCGCACCATGTACGATCGTCGCTCTTGGTCAAAGTCACCCACTAAGTTGCCGATGATGAGCTCAGGGTCCCATAAGTCTCCAGCCAGAAGACTTTTCAATTCCTGTCCAAGAGAAAAGTGAAGACTCATGAAATTTAAATCCATGAATAGCTCAAGAAAAAAACAAATGATTGTGAGGTTTAGGTCTCTTCATCCCAAAAGTTAGGGCTGGTAATCAGCGATTTAGATAAGATTTTTTTACAAAAAAAAGTGCATTGTTCTTCTCTCTTTGTCTGGCTGTCTGATCCTTTTTGCTCAAGTACCTAAGTACAAACCGAGTACAAACATCAAGTGTGCACGCTAAAAATCCCACGTTCATCCTTCGAAGAAGAGTAGGCTGTGGCCGGTGGCTTGGTAAACAGAAAAACTGTTGCACGCACCAGAGTGAATAGCAGGGTGGAGGTTTGCACACAAAGTAGCGCTTAACGGCAGCAGGCTTTCACTGCTGTCATCCTCCAGCCCTGCGGCGCTGTGAGCATTTCAGCAGAGATGGATATGTGCGCCAAGGAGAAGTCTACCATACCATACCATACCATACCATACCATACCATACCTTTGGGTCCATGCCCAGAAAGAAAAGCTCTTCCCACTTGGCCTGTATGAAAACTTCAGCTTCAAATTGCTGGCTCAGTGTGTCGATGTCAGTGATCTTCATGAAGGTTGCTCTCATCTCGACCCTCACCTGCAACAAAACACAGCCTCATAGGGAGATCTATCAAATGATTACATGTGTATAGAATGGCGCTGCATGTTTTACTGTCGTTTAGGTTTCGTTTGATACTAAAGTTTATTCAGAATATTACATAACTAGCCACCTGCTGAAGGACTTACACAAAGCACATCTTTTGACCAAATAAAAAAAATAAAAAATGAATGAATATAGTTCTCTGGCACTTTTCCCCGTGTGTCTCATTCTTTCAGAAAAAAAAACTCACCCTTTAACTTTTTCAGGACCATGCACCCAGTGTTTGAGCAGAGCCCTTGCATGCAACCACACTCCCAGACACCGGGCGCTGAGGCATGAGGACGCTGTTTCTGAGCACCCACAACCCATGGTATCTCCACTCTCTCTGTGGCCGCTATGCCCAATTTTTCCAATCAAAAGTATTTTTCCAGAAAAGTGCTTATAATTATCTTTCAAACTATACCAAACACGATTAGGAAATGTCTGAGGAAGACCTCTTTTGAAAAAACAAAAAATTGCTAAAATTGCCTGGTTGGCAAGGGTTGTGCACGTACACAGAGCCTGGGTCACGGGGGAATTCCATTACTCAGTGCCCCTTGGAAAAAAAAAAAAAAATGTTATACAGGGATGTCGTTTGGGGTTGGATCTCAGCTAAAAGCCGAATTATTTTTGAAAAAGCCGATAATCTGTCTGTCATGTCAGCTGGCCGAGCCGAAGTTTTCACGAAATGAATCAGCTCGATTATGTCCATTTCTGCGAGATTCCTACAGAACATCTTTTAATTCATGGAGGTGGAGGGAGCACGTAACAGTAGGGAATCTAGTCGAAAAACTTGTGAAACTGCTTCAGCAGAGAGAGCCGAAACTTTCTGTAAAAAGCCGAAACTTTCATGGCTGTTTCAGCTAAATCGCCGAAGAAAAAATCCCTGGCAACATCACTGTTATACTGGATGTTTTAATGATAAGCTGTCCTAGTAGAATTTGTTTCTTTAGAAAAGTTTAGCATGATGTCAGGACACAATAACTTTTCCTGGTTTGTTTTCTTTTTACTGATTTTTAGTTTCTGTTTTGTTCTGTTCAATGTGTATGTGTCCGTGTGTGCATACAGGTTATGTTTACAGTGTGTCAGTATGTGTGTGTGTGTGTGTGTGTGTGTGTGTGTGTGTGTGTGCCGTTGTGTGTTCTCACACAAGAAGGCCGGAGACGGAGGCTGTGCATATACTATGACTGATCTCTACCACTAATGTTAGACTGATTCCTACCTGGTAGTCGTACTCTCTGTGTGACCACTCATCCCGTGTGGCCTCCGGCGTGGTGCAGATGGAAGTGCGCGCGGATAAGAAACTGTGCGGACGGCGCGAAAAGCTTGAATCCATTCGAGGAGGTTTCAAACTGCTCCGATGTATCCTCCTGACCGCTTTCTTGGCCTCAAACTCCATCTTCGCATCATCATCAGCGGGCCCCGATTCTAAGGCCGGCACTACAGTATTTTCGTTTCCAACCTGATTCGTGTCGTTTTGGCCTTCAAGTTCGCCTGGCATGTTGCCGGCCCCTACTATCGGAACGGTATCCTCGTTTTCCATCCTTCAGTCTTGTGAGCGCCGCGTACGTGAGGGATCCAGTCCGTCACATCATAACTGATGCAAGCGCAACTTAGCGACCGATGAGCAAGACTGAATCGGTAATTCACTGGCACTGTCAGTGTCGGTCAAGCTTGCCGCGTTGTCAGTTCTGGCGTCAGGACGGTAACTGTGCCTTATTTAGAATTCCCGAAAACCCGCTAGTAATCAGTCATTGATCGTATACAATGACTCGTTAGTGAAAACCACGGCCGCCCTCCAGCTGCTTCGGTTGCGAACACACTGATTTGACGCCGTGCTGTCCGTTCGGTTTTTCCCCTCGATTTCTTCAGCGTTATCTCCCTCATCGGATTTATTGCCCCTGAACTGACTGACGGAGCCGCTTCGCGCCAAATCTAGTCAGTGTTGGCGGTGTCCATTACCGTGATGCTCTCAAGTAATCAATCAAGTCAGTGGACCCGTATAATCATTGCCCCCCGCCGGGTCACAGTCCAGTAACTTTAAGTTAAAGTTCATGGACCACCGACGGGGTCCAACAATTTGGTAGACGGTCATAGGGGTATAATTATTGGACCCCTCCTCAGTTCACTTATCACTGAGTAGCGGCTCCGTCTATTGTTCCTGTACCTCATCAGTCATACCGGTGTAGGATCCGGTCCGGTCCCCCCTCTGAAGCAGTCCCCCGGGGGACCAATTCGTGGCAAAAACTGCTCTATAATGGTCCCCCCTTAGACATCCAGCCTCGTTTTCGACTGGTCCCCCTGGGCGATTTTGGTCCCCCCTCGCATCCAAAATAGGCCCCCTCTCGAACTGGTCCCCCTCTTTTCTAACCAATGTAGAGCTATGTCAGTATTTATTTTTAACTTTATTGTTATAGTGTGTGTCAACTCAGTAGAAAACGTGACTCTGGATCTCTCTCACTCTCTCTCTCTCTCTCTCTCTCTCTCGCCCCCCACACTTTCTCTCCTCCCCCCATCTCTCAAACACACACACACACACACACATTATGCACGCACGCACGCACGCGTGCACACTCACTCACGCACGCACGCACGCAAACACACACGCGCACACACACACACACACACACACACACACACACACACACACACACCTCTTTCGTTATATGTATAATTATTTTCATTTTTGTACAGAGATGTTATTCAAGATGATCTTGAACTGGGTCAAGGTTACAGTGTCAAATCTAAACTTTTAAAAGTGATTTAACTTCGTAGATTTGCCGTTCTATGTAGCCTATACTTTTGTTTTTTTATTTTCTCTTTTTTTTTTGTGGGATGAGAAAACGGTCGCCACTAAAAAACAAAAGTATAGGCTACATAGAACGGCAAATCTACGAAGTTAAATCACTTTTAAAAGTTTAGATTTGTTTTCTCTTTTCTTTTTTTCTTTTTTGTGGGATGAGAAAACGGTCGCCACGCTTCTTGACACGTCACGTGACTCGTGTCAAACATGCCTATAATTATAAGTACACGACAATTCATTCCGTACTTGGGCCACCGAGGTTGAGATATTTGCTGCAGCCACCCTCTTGGACACGCCCGTGTATGTGTTCACAAGAGAGGCTCCAGGCCGACAACCTAGGTGGCTGAAATACGGGCCAGTTTGGCAATCGGCCCCATTGAAAACAGACAGAGTAATTTATATAATGAATCTTGGACATCACTTTGCTCCTGTTTTTTGTGTCACTCCTTAGACCAGCCTGAGAACTGTTAGTCTTCTGCTGTTTTTGTTGTTTCAAGGGTCATGATTTGAGACACTGGTACTCAGTCTTGACTGTCTACTTGAAGTACGCTGAAAGCCAAAGGTGGCAACTAGTTTTCATGTCATGGACACTTACTTAATTTTGAAGAAATATTTTTTCTATGGCGTTGTATAGAAAATATTAGATACTTGGTCTTTGATGTTATTCTCTAAATGCTATTTCCAGTTTAAAAAAAATGACAGGAAATGTGGACAGCAAAAAAGAACCAATGCAAAAAAAACAACTGAAAGAAACAAGAACACAACCAAACAAATATATCTCACACACACAAAAATAACAACAAGCACATAAATCGGAAAAAAAAAGAAAAAAAATGTTCCTATGGCCCTGTGCTTTTGGGGACAATAAAGTTTTGTAACAATAAAGTTAAAAATAAATACTGACATAGCTCTACATTGGTTAGAAAAGAGGGGGACCAGTTCGAGAGGGGGCCTATTTTGGATGCGAGGGGGGACCAAAATCGCCCAGGGGGACCAGTCGAAAACGAGGCTGGATGTCTAAGGGGGGGACCATTATAGAGCAGTTTTTGCCACGAATTGGTCCCCCGGGGGACTACTTCAGAGGGGGGACCGGACCGGATGCTACACCGGCACGTGCCGCAAAGGTGTCGGTGTGTGTTGTGAGGAGTGACTGCGCTGTTTTTGTGTGTGTGTGTTTTTTGTTTTTGTTTTTAAGTTGTTTCTCTATAGAGAAACAACTTTATGAGACGGGGCAGATTTTGCCGCGGCTACGCGCAGCAGCAAGTTCCAGTGATACAAAACAAGACTGTGACGTTTCTCCAAACAATACTTACTTTCACGCACACAGTGACGTAACGAAATCTGCGTCATAGACACCTTACGTGCACACTTTGCTGCTGCGTTCTTTTTGGCGGGAATGACGTGTGTGTGTGTGTGTGTGTGTGTGTGTGTGTGTGTGTGTGTGTGTGTGTGTGTGTGTGTGTGTGTGTGTGTACGGATGTAATGATGGCTATCTCCTAAACCACCTCGATGGAGGCCTTTTTACTTTGAGATAAAATGGGAAATCACCTTCTCCAGAGCTACCTTTCACGATTTTTAGCCTGCCGCATTTTCAGAAGAGTTATCGCCAATTTTAAAAACTGAATCGGTCATGTTACGAATTTTTTCGAAAAAGTTGTTCAAATTCCTTCATTTTCTAGACTTTGGAAGTTCACCCAATCACACTGCCTTGATTCGTGCTACAGCTCTGTAGCTCTGACTGGTTTTGTGTAAAAAAAATATTTCCGAGGTAGGGGTGGTTTGCACATAAGATCAAAATTAATATCTATGAAAAGACTACTGCAAATTACTTATCATCCCGGCGTTTTTGTCTAGTGTGACAACTGCACATATGACAGGAACTACTGCACTATTATATCTTTAGCATTTAGAATAACTGAACTTTTAGATAAACATAACTTTTTCAAGTTTCTGCGAGAAGCACCGGTCAAAAGAGTTCCAAATTTTCGATTTCATAAGTACAATCCAAGGTATTCTAGTCCATGTTTCACCAGCCCTCTAGATCTTCCAGATTTTATGTAAAAATTAGTTCAGCCAGGGAAGTCACAAAAGCAACAGGGAATTCACAAGACATGCACAAGCATCATCTGTCATACCACCAGTGTGAAGCTGACGTCAAACGCTTAGTTCACAAACAAAATAAGCAAGTATCGTCACTGCCTCCGACCTTTCACCAGCCCTCTAGATCTTCCAGATTTCATGTGAAAAATAATTCAATCGGGGAAGCCACAAAGCCAACAGGGAAATCACAAGACATAAACAAGCTTCCTCAGACGATGGCAGTGCTAGAGGCTGACGTGAAAATGTTTAGTTCGCGGAATTGACGTCATCTCTCTGTCTGTGTATGACGACCTGCCTGAGGCTGACGTCAAATGTTTAGTTCACGGAACTGACCTCTCTCTCTCTCTCTCTCTCTCTCTCTCTCTGGGGAGCCAGGGTGGCCGAATGGTAGAGCGTTGGACTTTCAATGCTCGGGTCGAGAGTTCGAATCCCGGCTGGGGCCAAATGTTTGTGCTGGCCTTTCTCTCGTTGCCCCGTCTTAGAAAGCACCCTTACGTGGTGGAAAAGGACGTTAAACTCCTAAACACCCACCCACCCACTCTCTCTCTCTCTCTCTCTCTCTATCTGTCTCTCTCTCTCTCTCTCTCCCCCCACCCGGCCCCACCCCCAGTCACGTGACTAATCGGTCGAGGTCGTAGAGGATCTAGTGTCATTGGTAGAACTTGGAGAGGGGAGAACCGGCAACAATAACAACAAAACAGACAAAATAAAATGAAATTTGGAGAAACAACTTTGTAGGACGGGGCCGTTCCTCCTTGTTTTTTTTTTTTTTTTTTTTTGGGGGGGGGCGGGTGCGAGGGGCTCAATTCGCACGCCATAGCGCTGGCAGATTTTGCTCAAGCACTCCGAGGCGAAGCGGGAGGCTATTATTGGAAGGAACTCGTACAGGTCTATTTTTAGACGGTTAGGGTTTGGTTATGGTTTGAACGCGCTAGTCTGGCGTTTCCGGAGTTCCCTCCATAATAGCCTTCACCCCGAGGCGAAGGATCGCCCCGGCAAGCACTTTTCCCGCCGATTGGCGGCTACTAATTTGCTCAAGCACTTTAGTGACCAACCAGAGGAACGATTGCACAGGCAAAAACTGCGTGGGCACTTTGATCGCCGATTGGCCAGTTAATGTGCTTGAGCACTTACCCGCCAAAACTATGAGTGGAAAAGAGTCGCCGGTTGGAAACATCGTCGACTGATTTTAATATACATTTCATATAAAAAAAATATAATATTACTCAGATTGTAGTATGCATTCAGTTGATATAACTTGTGTATCCCTAAACTTGTTTATTGTTCGTCTAAAGACATGTTACAACGTCAGTAACGGATCGAGTAATAACTCGTGTGACTTGAAAGTCTACCGTCCGACCGGTTCGAACGGTCAAACCAAAGATCTTCAGTGGAAACATGTCAAACCCTGACAGCCGGACCCGCGCTACTTCGGCAGTCGCTGACGAAGTCATATGACTCCGTCTCACAACACCGCAGACCGACACTTTTGCACGTGCCGGTATGAAATCAGAAATAAAATGAGCACTGACAACTGACGTAAGTGGCAACCACTGACCGTGACTGAGAGAACTTCACACTGATATCGCCACTTTTGCTTGAGACCACGCCGCACCCGGCCCGACTGACCTGAAACGGTGAAACCATTTCCATTCAGTCAAGCTGGCATGAACACTGAGTGTGTGTGTGTGTGTGTGTGTGTGTGTGTGTGTGTGTGTGTGTGTGTGTGTGTGTGTGTGTGTGTCAGTGTGTGTGTGTGTGTGTGTGTGTGTGTGTGTGTGTTGTTGTTGTTGTTGTTGTTTAAATGGTTAGGGTGTAACTCTGTATCAACTGACACAGTAGGATTAACACAATTTATCATTTAACAAATACTGACATTGTAACATTGTAAATGCCGGAATGATGAGTAATTTGAAGGAGTCTTTTCGTAGATACTTGGCCTAATATGCAAACCACCCCTACCTCGGATTTTGTTTTACACAAAACCCGTCAGAGCTACAGAGCTGTGCTACGAATACAGTCAGTATAATTGGATGATCTTCCCAAGTTCAGAAAATAAAGCTATCTGAACAACCTTTTCGTAAAAATACCTAACATGACCGATTTCTTTAAATCATTTAATGAGCGATAACTCTTTTAAAAATGCGGCAGGATAAAAATTGTGAAATGTAGGTCCGAGTGCCGGGAGAATATGACTGCCCATTTTATCTCAAAGTAAAAAGCCCTCCAACGAGGTGGTTTAGGAGATAGCCGCCGCCGTCACTGATTACATCCGTCCACACACACACACACACACACACACACACACACACACACACACACACACACACATCTCACAACTCCCGCCAAAATGAACGCAGCAGCATAGTGTGCACGCGAGGTGTCCGCTATGACGCAGATTTCGTTACGTCACTGTGTGCGCGAAAGTATGTATTGTCTGGAGAAACGTCACAATCTTGTTTCTTATCACTGAGACTTGCTGCTGCGCGCAGCGAACTCTGCCCCAGCCTATTCTCTATAGAGAAACAACTTAAAAATGAAGCCCGAGTGAATTCAGGCTACCAGCAGTTGTATCAGTTACTGGCTTACGGTGTGCACTCACAAGTTGTCTTTTCTTAGGCTGTTTTTTACACGTTATTGGCGGCAGCGGAGACACTGACACACCGGCACACACACACACACACACACACACACCGGCACACACACACACACACACACACACCGGCACACACACACCGGCACACACACACACACACACACACACACACACACACAGACAAGTTTCGATCTCGACTGAGTCCAACTGACGTTCACTGAAACCGGCCGTCACAAGTTGAGCCGCCACCGACTCTAGTCTCGCCCAGTGGCTGACGGATATAGCGGGGACAGTACGTGCCCGCGGGGAAGGAGGGGGAAGACAATATGAACGGGGGGGGGGGGGGGGGGCAATATGAACGCAGAGGGGGGGGGGGGGGCGAAGACTATCAGTGATGTGTGAATCGGCAGTATGGCCGACTAGATTAGTGAGCGCGCCGACATACACGACTGACTCGACATTTCAAACCGCCGGTGAAAACTGAAAACAACAACAACACTTACAACAACACTGAAAAACCTTGTCCAGGACAAAACCAGGACGGCTTTAGACGGCCGCGGCATCAGATATTTTGACTCGCCATCACTGCGGACTGACACAAACCATCCACTCAGAGACATACACATCAGTCTTAGCCTGTCAGTGCACATAATGTATAATTAAGAATTTATCACTTTCGTCTTCATTTCAAACTTCACTGACGTCTTTCGCTACGGTTATCTCAGTTTGCTTTTGTTTGCAAGTTTTGTGTTTCTCATCAAACTGAACTGAAGCTTTACGGCTGTGCCTGTGACTGGACTGCCGACTAGTGTCACGTCAGTTCTGTTTAGACTGCGGTCAGTGTCAGCCGGTCACTGACTCAGTGACTCCGGTTAGCGATTAGCCTCGAGCATATAAATGAACATGTGCTTCAGTTACAAATACAATTATAATTATCGTTATAATTATTATCATCATTATTACAGCCAGACGGACATTGGATCCGCCACTGCAGTCTCTGGCTGCACCGGGCTGAGTAGGTTCATCGTCAGCCCGGTTCATATGAGCGCCTATCAGCGGCGGGGGAGGCTATTATGGAGGGAACTCGTACAGGTCTATTTTTAGACGGTTAGGGCAAAGACCGTAGATAATATTATTATCTACGGTCTTTGGTTAGGGCAAAGATCCTCTGAGGCTAAGAGGAGGTAAGTAGCTGCGGTGGGGATAAAATAGGGTAGAATACGTATTCAGTGCGGCGGGGAGTGACTGAGGCAAGCTAACTGAGAAGTCCCGTTTGATTGGCTTGAAGTTCATGATCATAGCCAATGAAAACAGCTGTTCTGTACGTCCCTATCGAAAACAGTGATGGCTTCCCAAGTCGAAAAGAAGCTCTATGACAACTTTTGATGTGAACTTGGCGGCGTTCGTGCGGCTCATATATCCGCTAAGGTAGAGCACATCTGCATACTTACGAACAGAGAACAGACTTAAGTCGAGAAACTCATTTGCCGTTACATATCTGTTGAAGTTTCTTTGTTATCTGCTGTTACAGTCAGCGTCATGCACGGCTTCTCAAATAGAAGTCAAGGGCCATCTTTTTGCAATGCATTTTACTTCTCCAAACAAACCTGCCTTATACTTTTTGTCAACGCATAATTTTTTTTCTTTGCAGGAATTACTTGTGAAGTAATAGTTTGTACCGCTTGTTTAAAAAGGCAGGTAATCCCACCTACCCAGCTGTTCCGAACTGCCCATTCTGAATTCTTCGAGTTCGAGTCCTACAGAAAGCAAGGCTATCTATATATGGGTGAAGTTTAGGGTTGGTAACGTAGGGTGAAGGATGTTTGAATCTTATTGAGATTTAGGATTAGAAATTTAGGTTAACTGAGGTTTAGGGAACTTAATAGAAGTCAAAATACTGAGGTTTAGGGTTAGGAGTCAGGTTTGTGCTGGGTTAGGGGTAACCAAATACACTCAGAAAGAAACACAAAACACATTTGCCTTTTGTTAAATAAAAAATGTGCTCCAAAACTAGTTTTGAGTTTTCTAACCATAAACCTCTTTCATCCTTCTGAAATAACCCTAAACCTGCACCATATTACTCTTACTATGTTGCCTTTTTTTTTTCTTTTTTTTTCTCTCTCTGTAATTAGTAGTAAGTAGGACCCAAATTTGTCCACTTCTACCAATTCCACTTCACCTTGTCAATCTGCTAATATTGCTAGTGCTATACTGTTAGTACTACTACCATTTCACCAAAAGGGAAAGTGGTGGAATTTTGAAGCAGGTGAAGAGTTAAAGGTCAGAGATTTTCTAACAGTGGCATGTTATAGGTGGTTGGAGGGAGAGGATGGGATAAGCAGCGATCGTCAAATGTGTCAGGACCATGGTAGCCATTTGGGCTACCGCCCTGAACAAAACTGGTAGCCCGAAAAAAATTCTGGAAGCCACCGGCCCCCGTAGTGTAGTGGTTAGCACTTCGGACCATGGACCGGGAGACCCGGGTTCGAGTCCCAGCCGAGACAAGCGGGATTTTTCCTACCTAGGTCGGCTCCTACCCAGAGCGGGTGTGCTATGGGCCCGATGGGGAGGCTGTTGCCACACAGCCGAGATTCACCCACTTCACGGGTGCGACTTTGGGGGTGCTTCCCTTAGTATGACACGTCGTATGATGTGGATGATTACACGGCCGGCACCGCAGGTGCCATAGTTCCCGGGCCTGGTTAATGCCGGGATATTTATGACAGGAAGCATGGAATGCGGCCCTGTCCCGCAGTCCCAAACCACATGGACCTCCATAGCATCATGTTACTATCATCCTCATCTACATCATCATGCATAATAAAAATTGTCCCGGCTTCTGAGTCCTCCGTGGGTTCCACCCATGACCTGGGAGGAACACCACTGGAGCTGGCAAAGAGTTGGGACAGCAAAAAAAAAAAAAAAAAAAAAAATCTGGAAGCCGGAGTGGCTGCTAGGTTCTGATTCATCTCAGAATTCCTGCTCGCCATTCGGGCTACCGCTACTGGAGCTTTCACTCGCCCGACGGTAAATTTGGTACGAAAGCGAGCGGGCGAGCGCATTTGACGATCGCTGGATAAGTGCATGGACTTTTGGAGAACAGAGCTGGACCATACAATCCGGGTCTTCGGAATTACAAAATGTGTTGCAAGTGCGTATGCATGCGTCTAGACCCAAAGTCTTGCCAAATCCCCGGAGACGTCTGAACGTGTAGTAGAGACAAAGGACAGTAGTCTCAACATGGCAGAGGGCGGAAATTTGCAATTCTGAAGGAGCGTATTATTTCATGTTTCGGACAAAGCCAGTTCGTGGAGATTTTTCCATTTCTGGAAGCCAGTATGGCTACTGAAGTGGCATCCTAGGTAAACCGTTCTGGGTGGCACAGCCCTAGTCATCATGACACCAGCTACCATTTTCCACTTGCCGAAGACGAAGAGTAGCCCAGGGATATTGGCTTACTTGAGTACCATAGAGCTTTGCTGTAGTACAGTTTGCACATCTTTTCGATAGATTGTACAGCATAAACCGTAAATAAAGCAACACACCTTTCCCATAATCCTCTACTTTTTATCAGTTTTGTTTGTTATATTTATGATAACTTGAAGTCTGCTTAGTGAAATGGTTTAGCCATTTTTTCCTTTAAAAAAAAAAAAAATTGATTTTATTCCTTAACTTGTAAGTTTATGATTTGCCTGTCTGGTGTTGCCTTACAGTATCACATTTTTGTATTTTACAGGTGGCAGATTTATACATAATCTGAAAAGATGATGGAAAAGAAGATTCGACTGAAGTCAGTCAACCCACAGATAACGTGCAGCCTCTGCCGAGGTTACCTGATTGACGCCACCACCATCACAGAGTGTCTTCACACATGTAATTATATAATATTTATTATTTATTTATTATTTGTGGCAGTATTGTCGGTGTTCAGTGGAAGTAACTTTTGTATGTAATCATTATTATTATTATTTTTATGGTATTGACTATTGTTGAAGAGTAAAATTCATTCCTATGTTTCTATCATCTATGGCTGTATAAATGTAGTGAAGTATTTTTTTGTTTGTGTATTTAGTTGGGGTTTTTTTTCCCCTCTTGCTTCTAATTGTACTTGTGCTACTACAATAAGCACAAGAGACTTACGTTTGTTCACAATTTGTCTCTGTTGCATAGTCTGCAAATCATGCATTGTGAAGTACTTAGAGGAGCACAACACATGTCCAAAATGTCATCTTGTCATCCATCAGAGTTACCCCATGAACTACATCAGGTGAGAGTCTAACAGTGATTCTGCTAGGCTTCTATAGTTTTATCCAAATCAGAATCCATACCAGTAGAAGCAGGTCTGCTCAGTGCCAGTACAGCTGAAATACTTTATGTGTATAACTTGTCAAACACAGTAGATGCAGATAGTTTTTAACATCACATGTGAATAATGCTAAGATCTCCTAGACTTTAGTCGTACCATAATCACTATAATGTGAGTTCCATTATAGTTTTTAACATCACATGTAAATAATGGTAAGATCTCCTAGACTTTAGTCGTACCATAATCACTATAATATCAGTTCCATTGTAGTTGTTTTACCTTTATGTTGTGTCCTTTTCCAGCTTCGACAGAACCATGCAAGATATTGTGTACAAGTTGGTTCCTCATTTACAAGAACGTGAGAACTTCTTTTGGAGACTTTTTTGCCTCAGTGTTCTTTTGAGTTCATGCGGGATAAAATGAACTTCATACCACTAGAACTACCTTTATATTGTTGTTTTGGCCAGACCCAATCCCCACCCCACCCCACCCCACCCCCAACTTCCTTCACAGACCTTAGTCAATTCATGAAACAGTTCCATCTGTCACTGGTTTAACTGTTTTGTAGTTAATACAGATTACGTTTTTGTTCCACATGACTTGACATTTAACTTTGTAAAGTGTAGAAAAGAGGATATTACTACTGTCTTGTGAAACTGTTTAAACAAACATGTCTCTTTGTTTTCTTTAGGGGAAATGAAGCGCCAGATTGAATTTTACAGGAAAAGAGGTCTTCCACCACCAAATCATACAGGTAAGTTTGTATCGTGGAATATAATTTTAGTATCATGTGCTAGGCAGAGTTAGGTCTAAAGTGAGTTTCTGCAGGTATCTAATGTTAAAGGCGGACACTAATTGTGGCCAGTGTTAGTGCTTTCATTATCCCTGGACAGCAGGAGAACAGCGACAAACATCCGTGTATTCCTCTTTTGGTCTCAGATAGACCACACCCCGCTTAGTTTAAATTTTCACTTTTAATGCTTTTGCACAGTTACCCCAGGAGTTGTTGACAGTTGACTTTATGTTTACAAGTTGTTAGCAGGAAATAGTTTTGCTGAAGAATACATGAACCGAAATTGAACTACCTGTGGACCAGCTAACATCAGCAAAATTTCAGATATTGCACACATGCTGGTGTTTTTGCTGCTTGAAGCCTACCCTACGGTGTTTAACTTTTCAGGAAGTGACGAAAACAGCAATGAGCGGTGCAGGACGCCAGTGGCAGCTAATGGGGAGGATCAGGACTGCCATCGTAGCGATGAACAGGTCAACGTGTGTCTGGAGTGCGTGGCCGGCAGCATGCGCAATCTCAAGCGTCGCTTCTTGCGCCTGTCCTCACAGGCCACTATCATGCAGCTGAAAAAATTTATCGCCCTGAAGATTTACAACAACCTTACTCGCTTTAGAGATGTAAGTTTGTCACAGTTGGCGAAGTGCCAGATGGCAAATCTGTAAAAAGATCAAGAATAAGCTCATATTTGAGAAGTCTGTGATGAGTTGGTGATCTGACAGGCAAAATGTGTTTAAAAGTAAAAGCTGTTTGCTATAACTTCAGTCCACAAGAGAGGTATTGCTCAGAAACGGTTGAATAATTTGGGGTTACCTTTACATATTAATCACTAAATAAATGCTTGCTTTTCTTTGTGGTTTTTTGGTCTTTCTTTTTCTTAAAGCAGATCTATTTCTGTATAATTTTAAGACGCATTTGTGGTAGGGTCTTTACTTCTTTCATCTTTATTTCAGGTGGACATCCTTTGCAATGAAGAAATTCTAGGGAAAGACCACACATTAAAATTTGTATCTGTCACAAGATGGAGATCAAAAGTGAGTAGACCTATTCAGGTTATTGAAATATATATGGATAGTTCATCTGAAGGGAAGTTAAAATCGATGGGGTCTACTTGCATGCTTCAGATTTTCTGTGAAAGGCAATTCAAAATATTTAGCCCTCGAAATTAGACAAAAAAATAAAGCATTAACCTTTACGCATCGGGACGCGAACCGGCTCGCGTCACTCTCAACAGCCGTAGGCACCGAGCCGCGAACCGATTCGCGTCATCCTAAACGGCCAGCAGCTGCATGCGTGTCAGCAGGGAAGTAGGTCACTGGCCAAGCTCGCGATGTCAAAGAGTTAAAAGCAATTCTAAATTCCGAAAACATGAATATCCTCAGGTCAGCAAATTTCAGAGGAAAAAATTTGATAGCAAATTCCCATGCCTCTTGATTTTGAGGTTGGTATGTGATTCATATGAACGTGGGTTTGAGCATGCATTTGGCCCAGTTGGGTAAAGTGCACATAATATTAACTCGTTTTTGACGGGACACTTTGATCAAAGGTTCAGCCATGCATCACCCAAGGCTTATAAAAATTGAATTCTCCATCCATTGTTCATTAAGTACAATGTGTGCGTAACAAATGTTTTTGTCTTCAGTCTAGCTTGCTAGAGAGGGGTTTTTTTTGTTTGTTTTTTTACATGTACTGTGCAGTCAGTTTACTGCAGTTTCATGGCAGCAGGGCCAGGTGCGGGCAGTGTTGAGGCGACGGCAGCCCCAGTCAGAGTTAATCCCCAATTTGTTTTCTTTCTTTCTTTGTTTCAGGACACACCACTTCTCCTCCATTACAGACAGAGGGTGACAGAATTGTGACAACGTACACTTCACCTTCACCATAACCTGCTATAGTATATTGCAAAATCAGTGACAGTGTTATTAGCTGTTTAATCAAAGCTGTTTAATTAATTAATTGCATTGATTCACAGTGTTTTTTACCATGCACATATGTGCATCGTCAGCAATTTTTTAATATCATGCAGAGATTTTAAGGCTTGTACGTCATTGATTTTACAAAATGACCCTCTGAATTTGACAGAGAGGGTCAAAGTGAACCTCAGTTTTGAAAACTGTAAGGAACACCTTCTTCTTCTTCTTCTTCTGCATTCCCTGTTCTGGACTCCGCCTCAGATGATTAGGTTTGTGGTCTTTATATAGGCAGTGGTCTTCAAGAGGTCTGTTTTGCTGCCCCAGAGTTTCTCTGCTAGTGTGGCTCCGTTCGGCCAGTGTTGTGTCCTTGCTTCTTTGAAGAGGGGGCAGGACTGCAGAATGTGTTCCGGGGTTTGAGGGGCTGTTCCGCACGGACAGTCTGGTGAGTGTGACAGCCCAAGGCGGCACAGGTGGGCACGCAGTCTGCAGTGTCCAGTTCGTAGTCTGAAGATGGTGGTCTGTTCATAACGCTGTAAGGAACACCGATCCAGCTGCATGCTACTCAAAAGCAGCCCTGTTTTCTTCTTTCGTCGTCTTTGCCTGCCAGATTAGCAAGATAATGTGAAACTTTACCCTATGCTTTCACCAACTTGATTCCACATAATTATAGTGCTAGTGCATACCATCGTCTCAGGTGGGGGGCGTGAAAACGCATGTGGCTGCTACTTCAGTCACGCAAAAGATTGCTTGGAGTACTGGTACTTACTGCTTAGTAGTTCCAGCAGCACACATAATGCTACTGACCAGACACCGTGGAGCGCCACAGTGCTGTGCACAAATGTGAAACAGATGCAATTTGGGGGTTTTCCACAGCTGTGACATCACAGCTAGTACTGTTGGAAATCTGACCAGATGTGACTCTGTTTCACAGTAGATTCTTAGCGTTCTGATTGGTTTCTCTTTAATGTAGGTATTCTACCTCAAGCGGTGCGCAAATTTGGCAGCCACAACTTGTATATATCGACATTGTGTCGATTCAAAGATTCAGTGGTAGATATTACGGTAAATACATGTAATGAGTTTCACAGGGCCTAAGAGTCACGCTGATGAGTTAGGGTCATCTACATCTTACTTTTATTACCAAAGTTGATGATATTGTCTTAAATCACTTTAATTACGCCATTTTTTTGTGTCTACGGTAAGCGCCCGCTAGCATGTCTACAGTATGAGGTCAGCAATCTGCAGTCCTTCAGTTTGTAGTTAGTAGACACATCATGAGCAGCAACAGTGATGTGTGCATATGTCTGCGTCAGACTAGTTGCACGCTTTAGGCTACATGTTGAGTCTAGAATATAAGAATCTAACAACTTTGTCTAGTGTACGTGTTTACTGCGATTTCAGAACTCGGGAGATATGGCAGAGAAAGGCGTGACTCTGCTACAGAGTAGAGCCAGGTGCTTAAAACAGTCTCGGACATCAGCCGTATCAATCATCTGAATTGTGCACTTTACTGCTACATGTATAATCCTTGGCATTTTGTTAACCCCCTGATCATTCCCTTTCAAATGGATGCGTACACTAAACATTTTATATTCCATGTACAATATCACCTTTTTTATACTGAACTCCCCCCCCCCCCCCCCCCCCCCCCAAAAAAAAAAAAGAAAAAAAGTCCGACATAAGTCCTGTTATTTCTGCGCCACAGTGGGCAATATGCAGGATAAATGTCCTGTACTTTTACAGTCAGCCAGAACATTTGTGAGGTTATAGTTCCAGCGTATATGTTACAGTTAATCTGTGAAACCAGGGAATACGTGTATTAACTAAACTATTTCAGGTAATGCATGAATTAACTGTGGCCACTAGTCAATACATGCATTACCTGAAAATTTCAGTAAATACATGAATTAAAAGTAAGTGACAGTCAATACATGTATTACCTGAACATCTCTCTTCATCACAATTACTCACTCCTAGCACATATATACGCATTCTCACGCAATGTGATTAATTTTACAAGCTTATGAAGATAACACAATTTATTCATATAATCCATACATATTCAATATATAGTTTTAAAACATCAAAAGAGTATGAAATTAAATCTTAGACGAATACATAAAATGATGTGGTGGTGGAAAAGACGTACGTGTGTTTTGGTTTTCACGCCATCTAACCCTGTAGTAAGAAATGTTTGCCTAGTGTTTGTTTTTGCAGACTAAACTGCCATGGCATCTGCTGTTACAGAGGACTTTGTTCTTGTAGCATTTGCACCTGTTTGTTGCGCATCTCTTTCCACTCATCGAACAGTTGCATTTTACAAACCCCTGTCCGCCCCCTAGTGACTCTGCAATAACTGCTTGTCTCACTGAGATTGCCTTGGTCAAGTCAACAGAGTCCTCTGTGAGAAACCTTTCTTTTGAAACATCGAATTGATTCCTCGAGAAGCGACCTTTCAGGAGGCCATTTCTTACAGCAATCTTATGAAGGCCATCGGCATTTCTGTCTATAATGACCCCTATCAGGTTTCTGGGGTCACCTTCACGAAATCACACAACACTGACACACACAGAAAGATAAAAACACATTCACAAGAGTGACATATTATTTTCCGGAATACTTGAATAAAGAAAACATGAGAGATGTTCAGGTAATGCATGCACTGACTGTCACTTACTTTTAGTTAATTCATGTATTAACTGAAATTTTCAGGTAATGCATGTATTGACTAGTGGCCACAGTTAATTCATGCATTACCTGAAATAGTTCAGTATTCCCTGGTTTCACAGATTAACTGTAACATATATAAAGCACTGCCCCAACTGTTCGTCCCGTCCCACTTCTCTGTCACTAGTGTCAGGGCTGGTTTCCCTGTAGCAGAGTTCACTTTCCACCTTCCACCATGATTCAGTTCTGTGCTCACAGATCTTTGAGCTCTTCTGGTAATGTCTAACATTGTATCACTTCAAACACCTGCACGGTGACAGCATCTCATAGGCTGGCACTGAGCCAGCGGAATGGTACACATGATGTGAATATCAAAGTGAGTCAGCTAGCGTTACGGCAACAGTTAATCGCGGAGTTGGCGAATTTGAATTTTTGCTGGCTGGCCTAGCCTGTAGATGGCAGTGTATTGCGTTCAGAACTCTATGGGCACACTCACAAGCACAACTGTTTCAAAATATGAGTTAGCTTCTGGGAAGCCTAGTGAACGTGGAATATGAGCATTGAAGTATCAGTCACTGAGTCAGCAGTTCTTTTACATGTACTACACCGTTTTCTCCCTGCGTGTCTGTCTTCTTTGTTACTTGTACATGTACCTGTTCTCTCTGTTGGGTGTGTCCAAACGGGCACTTCAGTTGGTTTGAGGGAGAGTTTGATCAAGTCAACAAGGACGTCAAATTCCATTGAAATGTGAAACCATCACTATGTCTTCCTTGCTGCATGACTGTTGGGCGCGAAGCTGTCAAACCTTTTGACCATCATCCATTATTCTTGTTGTGCACGTGTATTTTAATACTGTACCAGTATGTTCCATTGTCATGCAACACCTACTTGCGCTGCCCTTGAATTGATGCATGAAGTGTTTAACCTACAATGATCTACGTTTGAAATGAGCTTAATTATGGATGTTTCTTTTCGGATTGCGCAAAAGTGGTACCATTGACAGTTATGCGCATCTGACAGTTTGCCGTTTCATCAGGAATCATTACACAGGGCTTTAACCTGCATTGGACATCGGTCGAATTAATTTTGGAATGGGTGATTACATGCTCACCAAGGCGGTCATATAACCTGTCATTTCTGGGCCGTAGTCGTGATTTAAAATTAACGTCCTATACCTTTTCAGTCAGCCAGGACATTTGTCCGAATATTTGTGACCCTCCACCACGAAATGAGTCGTAACATGAACAAATAGCACAAGAAGACTCATTTCGTGGTGGAGGGTCACATTTTTCACCCAGATATGAAGCCATGTATTACATACATTTCCCTATCTTTCTCTGTCGTCATGTTGTTATTTCCTCGACCAGATCAGTTATAGACATGCTTTTTTCCCTTTCAACTCCACTGTACAGTGTCGTGTGAAGATACATGGTGTGTACCCGATACCAAAACCTTCCATAGTCAACAAATCTGGTGTACATTTCTTGAACTGCTATAGTAACGATTCTCGTGTATGACAGTGTATGTACTATCATCTGCTTAACATAATCAGCCTGTGTAAAGTATTATTTATAGACATGGTCTTTGTCTGTGGTAGTTTGAAAGATCAGTCTGCTTGGTGTTCGAGTTGAATAATTTTCTGCAGAGCAGGTTGGATAATGAATGTACATCTGTGTATGTATTCTTGATGCTGCTGTCTGTGCAGGTGCAGCTTGCACCAGCAGAAAAGGCCTGTAACTACTGTCAGCAAACCCACACCTACGCATACATACACGCACGCACGCGCACACACACACCTCAGGCTCTGACTGACCAAAGATTGAAAATGTGAGGATAGCATCAGCACGTTTGACTGCTCATTGCAAACCATGTGGAACAGACCAGCCTGGTTAGTCTTTTTATGCGAGTTCAGTCTATCCCATTTTACACAACCATCAGATATAGATGCACATATTATACATACCAGTTGTCCATTTCTGTAGGCTGGGATCTTCATCAGAGATAAACCCAGTGGTTCAAAAACAAAAACCAGTTTTGTACTACATGTAATGAGGCATGTGGTTATATGTACCAGTAAGCAGTTTAAATTCCCACTGCAGTTTGTAGTGAGCTGGCTACTGTACTGTGGAGAGTTTTTACATTTGTATCATAAAATGCTGTAGCATAGTTGCGTCAACTATTTATTCACATCAAAGATGATTGTGTGGCTCAAATTTGATGTTATGATGGGGAAATTGTTGTCGCTTTGAATTTGATGGGAGAAACAGCTCATTGCAGTTACTGTCTGCCAGAGCTGGACCACTCATGAAGAATCGGTCATGGTGAAATAGTCAGGTGTGCACAACTGCAGAGTTGTCGATACGAGTCGTTGGTTTGGCTCTGGATGCTTGTAGGTCTGTTCACTGTGCAGACCATCCCTGTTGCTTTGTTGGTGTTATGATTGAGAATGAAGTGCATGTTGTTGAGATTAGTGGAAGAAATTTCCATTAAACATACTTCAGGAAGTTTGTTGTGTGTTCTTTGAGTCCCTGTGGGCATATTTTCTTTGTCTGCCTTTTTTTTGTTGTTGTGGTTAAGCATGTTTTAGTTGTGAGTGTGTGTGTGTGTGTGTGTGTGTGTGTGTGTGATTTAAAAAAAAGAAGAAAAGATTCCTGCTTTTATGTTGCTGAAGGCTGTTCAAAGAGCATTCTGATTCCTCCATCCACACAACAAAATTCACACTCACGCAGTCAGAAAAAGAAAGAAGACGATGCCATCTGTATCAGATTCTTTCCACCTGAAAACGCACAATCACTACAGACTGTACAGTCGTATCTTGGACAGTTCAAATGAAACATTTATCACAAAAGCAGACAACAAATGTAAAACAGATTTGTTCAAACAAACTGTGTGTGGAACATACTGTTAAGAGATGTGCTCATGGCATCGCCACAAAAATTCACGGACACTGCAGTGAATTCCCAGAAATAACACGCACCCCCCACCTCTCAAAATGACCAGTCAAATCGGAAATTGCCAAGTTTCTGCCATTTGTACACAAGCCACAAGGACAATGATGATGAACTCTGAATAAATGCCAATGAACATGCAGCTTCCATTGTACAAATGTAGTAAACAATAACATAACTCCCCTCCCCTCACAATCTCAAACAAATATGGCTGCCAATACTGTGACCCTGGACTTTGCAACATGATTCTAAAAGCATAACAACATGAGGTTGTGTTTCACATAACAAAGTCAGAATTTCCTTTCCTGACTGCAAACTGTTCCATTTAAAATCACAATGAAATGAATGCTGCTTTTAGCTTGGGCCTCCTCTTCCAAAGGAAGGACACAACAAAAACATCTAGAGCTTTCTTGGTGACAACAGAACTTAATGCAGCACACAGTAGCAAATACCACAAAAATCGTCACCTGTACAAACTGTCAACAATTTAAAGCACAGCAACTCCGAGGTTGTTCTCCCTTCACGTAATGCTGTCTTCTTCTGTAGCAAACCGATAGAACAGCACCATTGGGGTCTCCTGGTGAACAGAATGGGAAAGACTGCTTTCAGGTGACTATATATGCATGTAGAAATACACACCTCTCTTCAATGGTGTGTGTGTGTGTGTGTGTGTGTGTGTGTGTGTGTGCAAAGGAGGACCTGCCACAGTGATGTTAACCCTTTCAGCCGTGAAGGAATCTCAATAGCGATAACGCTCTCTGCCTGGGAGTTTTTCCAAGCGTGCTAGATCTAAAGCTGGGCTCTTGCATACAAAACCCTATTTCTCAAGAAGTATTTAATCCATCCTATAGGGGAATCTTCCACTGTGCAAAGCGTATGAGAGTCGGTCACATGCACGCATAATTATTATTGTTAGGGTCTGCGAGACCGTACGTGATACGGTGGCAGGGCTGAAAGTGTTAAGGGGTGGGTGTTTAATATACATCTAGTCTGCCGCAGAGGTGTTTCCAAAGATTGGGGCACTGGAGAATGGCCTGTGCAAATTTTGGCCCTGTCAGGATGTGAACCCAGGGCATTCTGATCTCTGGTTCAATGCTAAACCTGAGTGACTCACTCACTCCCCTCCCCGATGTTGACAAGTTCATGCAGCCAGTCGTGATGGCACTGTATTGCACTTAGTGTATGTCTTACATCCCAGCATGGACAAGGGAAAAGGAATGATTCAATGAAAGCTTGGGTGAAAGAAGAATGATGCCTTTATCCATTCTAGTTTCTACACTGAGGTAAATCTGTTAAAAAGCAGGTCATACCTTTCCATACCATGTCATCAGATAGATCTGTTTCAGAGAAGTCTCCTCAGGCTGCACCTCGTCATTACACAAAATCTCAAACTGGCAGAGAGGAAAAAGACAAAACAAAAAAACATTGTCAGAGTGGAAGACAGGGGATAAATAACTTTAAAGACTGTAGAAAGGAGTAAACATTCACATTGACACTGTCTTCATCTCAACCACGGGACTGCTGAATTAATTTATCTTACGCTGAAAAAGCCATGGAGATAGTCAAGAATATTTCATTCTGAGCAAGACCAGGGTTAAGACTGTAACTATGGTGCATACTATTGTACAACATGTCCGCGAATCAGAAGAGTCTTTGAACGCAGATGAGCTGGGACTCTGACCACCTACCTCAATTTCTGATGGCACTGCCAGTTTTCGATGGAGCATTCTCTTGAGATGGGAAATGAGGACTCGGATGGAGCAGCGAACAAACTTTTTCTCCAATTGTCTGAGGAAAATACGCTGCCCACAGAAGTCCTGCTCCTGAGGACTGCACGAGACAAGGAATTACGTATGAGATTATTGAGACACAGTAATGAACTAAAAAAAAAAAAAACCCCAGCTCCATAACTGTGTATCAGTTAAGATTAATCTTTTCCTGACACTTACAATTTTCATGATGGCTGTAAGTCAGAACCAGCCAAATTTGCATGACAAAATCATTTAGACAAAGAGATTGAAAATGCACTTTGAGGATCATGGAAACGAGAGAGACAGATGACAAACAAGCGCAAGGACCAGATTAAAAGATTGTGCATGAAATAAAAATAGCATTTTCCTCCTGTTCACACACGCTTCAGTTTCTTTAGTCCAATGACACTGAGGCTTTTCAGGAGGAAGTTATTTTCATGACGCAAGGGCACAGTGGGAGCAGCTAAAGAATACTACCAACCTTGAACACAAGGGTAAGGGCACGGTAGGCCCCTCTAGGCGTTAATGGGTTAAAGTGAAACAGGCAAAGGATGTGTGGTTATGTTTTCCAGAAAGTGGTTTGCAACTTACTGAAGTCTTTCCAGACAGAGGCAGATTTGTTCATCGTGACAATACTTATGGCCGTCAGGAGTGTTGATGACTGTTGAAAGCTTGGGTGGTGCTTGGACCTCTGTGCCAAGATGGGGGGAAAAAAAAAGAAGAAAAGTAAAACACTCTGGGGTGTGCCAACAACTGAACGGAATTACTGACATTAGCAACTGAGGTTATGATAGCATGACTGAAATCAATGCCATACCCAAAATAAATCTTTAGAAAGTACAGAAACAGAGTGTTGAAGCACCAACTATAAAAAGTGTCATATTATATCTATTTTAAACTCATGACTGTGTTTACTGCCCGTCCCCAGAATGTATAGATTTTATTTGTTGAGATTTTCAAAACTGGGCTTACTACTCAGCTGTGTCATGTCCGCTATGCCCTTGCCATCTTTTAGTTTAGATTTCTTAGTTTAGTTGCATAGTATTAGACTTGGACATCACACATTACTTTAGGATCTGTGTTTAATATGTATGGATTTATATGTCTAGATAAATTAATGTGTGTGTGTGTGTGTGTGTGTGAGTGAGTGTGTGTGTGTGTGTGTGTGTGTGTGTGTGAGAGAGCCAGAAGAAAATTTTCTGCCATCGACAGACAATAAAGTTATATTGAATTGAATTGAATTGAATTGAATTGAAAGAAACTCATTTTGAACAAGCATCTATTTCTTTTACAGGTTCTTTTCTGCAACTGGAAATAATAACCATACAGAGCCACAGACAGGACAGTTCTTGACAATAATTTACCTGTCTTTTTGCCAGGTTTGGTGGGTGTCACCACACCTCTTGCCTTGTTAAACTCTTCTCGTCTCTTCTCTTCATCTGCAGAGAGCGCAACTTAAAATGACTAATCAATAAAATTGTAAAGCTCCAAATAAATTTATATGATATAACATGTTCTATTGTTAGGGCTCACATGACCATTGCATCACTCTACAAGCTGCTGTATGCAGGGTCCCCCCCCCCCCCCCTTCAAACAGTCCACTTTCCTGCCTTTCCGAGATTTGTTTGTATGTTTCTGGGTTTTTTTGTTTGTTTTTTTCTTCTCCCCAATTTGTTTCCAACGACACAATGATGTAACATCTAAAAATCATGACTTTAGCTTTAATTTCAAACACCCTGTGCTAGCTAGTATACTATGAAGTCGTGGCAAAAAGAGGGTGGGTGGGTGGGTGGTTGGGAGTTTAACGTCCTTTTCCACCACGTATGGGTGATATCAAAGACGGGGCAACGAGAAAAAGGCCAGCACAAATATTTGGCCCAAGCCGGGATTCGAACTCATGACCTGAGCATTGAAAGTCAAATGCTCTACCCGTCAAGTTTTCAACTATCCCGACTCCCCAGTGGGGAAAAGAAAAAGAACACTGCTGAAACTATTTTTTTTTTAAAAACAATGGGCACAAGTGGCATAAAGTGATACACTCACTGTCCAAGAGATGGGGGACCAGCTTGTAGACAATATCCTGCATTGTTCGATCAGCTCGCAAGTGAAATAGCGGATGTGTCTCATGCACTTTCAGGTTGCACTGCGGGCAGTGTTTGCTGCTCTGAAGGTATTTGACGATACAGCTTTTGCAGACTGCAACAGTGGGCATTCAGCAATGAAAATTCAACCCCAAGAAAGCCACAGAAATCTGCCTGCTAGTGCTGTGTGAACATGCTACTGCTGGCATTCTAGCTGATGTCATCACATTCACAGCATTTTGAAATCAAGAAGTAACGAAATAAAATTTACAAATTTTATACATTTGTTCCCATGCAAATTTGATCAATAAATATTTCAGGGTGGCGGGAGGGTGTGAAGGGGGAATTTTGCTGTTGTTTACGTCATTTTATCTGGCAAAATAGATCTGTTATACTTACATGTGTGCAGACATTCTGTGATGGTGGTTGCATCAATGAAATATCCAGCACATAATGAGCAGACAATGTGTGGGTTGATGTCCCTTATCCGAATTTTTAGTGACTGGAAATAAAATACAATACAATTAATTGGAAAAGCATAGCAGTCTAGAACATACACACATATATATATATATTTATATTCATCAAATATTTTCATAGGGTGTGAGCTATGCACCCTCTTCAGCAAAAGGGAGCCTGACTGGAGAGCAAGGTGCAGCTCATTCTTGGCCATAAAACAGTAGACATTATGAGTGTTGCTTCACTAGTTCATGCACAACGCTTGGTTAAAGTTGGTCTTGTATCTCCCGTCAAATCTGTAATCATGTGATGTACGAACACTTTTGGAGCTGTACAGTTTCTTTGAGACAGCATAAGCTGTCTTGTTCAAGAAGGGTCGGGAAAAAAACAACAAATGAATGCCGACTAGCAAATGAAAAATACAAAACAAAACAAAACAAAACAACACACACACACACAATACGGCCGCAACCGGCATAAAGCAGTATGGAAACAAAATTTGTCCAGCAACACGGAAGGCATGGCACAGGCAAAACCCTCGAATTGCGGGTGATAATTACCGTGTATCTATACAGAGGGATTTTTAAATGCCATGAATATGAAATTAACTTTACCTCCTCGGAAAAAGGGTTCATGCTGATAGCATAACTACCCAACGAATAGACTGAATTCGGCGATTTCTAGGAAATTGTCGAACAGTGCATTCTCGCGCAAAAAAAAATTGAGGGAAGGGAGAGCACTCTAACATATTTTATAAGCAAAGCCAAATTTTGTTTTAGTTTCACCTTTTTCTGAAAGAGATGTTAAACCTATACAAATGTACATGAATATCATGAGGTAAGTATATCTGACAAGACGTTTTCACCAAATTTTGTAAAAATGGTTCGAAACTGGTGCGATAAATATTTGGCTAGTTGAGGCACGTGCAGACGACACTTGTTGCAGAATATTTCTTGCGTTTGTTTGTGCGTACGTAGATGTTGGTGCTGTAATGAGGAGTTTCGTTGTTGTCAGTCAGGGTTTGAACAATCCCATTTTTCTCGATTTTGATGCTGACTTTGCCCGGTACATAAACAAAAAGGCTGTGGAATCTGGACTGCAAGAGGTATGCTGTTTGCTCCTTTCTACTTCAACTTCTCAGTGCTCTGCTATACATAAACATGCTACTGGCATTATTCTACTTTTACGGAGACGGAGGGAGGGGAGGTTGGGTGTCCTGATATGATTGAAAATGATAATATGCCCCTGCAGGCTGTTCACTGGCAGGGTTGGAAAGTGTTATAAGTAAATAACTAATAAAATAAGGTTGAAATCTGTTGAGTTTACTAAAGGATATTTTACCATTTGTAGAAGCTCACCTCCATCATTTTTTTTTTTTAAATTTAGTTGTAAGAAGTTGCAGAAAGTCCTGTTACACTGTTTACATTTGGTCCTGTGTTTTGTTTTTAAGGCCAGCAATGAAACACCAGAAGAAGTGGATGCAATGCTGGTTATGCAGCTTTTCTCTCCTTTGGTTCTGTCACAAATTCCACTGGCCAACGAAGTTAAAAACCCCTGTACTTCCATTGTTTGCCCAAGTGGCTTGATTCTTGTCTTTAGAAAGGTAAGGATTTTTTTTTTTTTTTTGGTCTTTGCATGTTGTTGTTTTTTTGTTTTGTTGGGAAGGGATCAAACTTGGTTTATCTGTGTCAGTCCTTTAGGGTGTGTCTGTGCATCAAACAATCTATATACGGGAGACAAAAATCTTTCGGCAGGGGCCTCAGGCATGATTAACGTGAAGAGAAGGGTACAGGATACTGGCTGGATTGAGGAGTGGAAGGGGAGGGGGTGCAAAAATACCATTGGAGCATTCATGATTGGTTTTGTAAGCATTTATTTGAAGCCAAGCCAGTCATGGAGATCAGAGATTACTCTACCAATTTCTTTTGTATCCATTCCAGAATACAAATGAGTGTGCATGTGTATTTGCATGTGTTTTTCTCACAGGTGGATGACATTCAGTATTTTGCTATCAATGGTGATGGAACAGAATCAGCAGAGTTCTTGGAAAGGAAGATACTGGTATTTATCAGGATGACGAAATTTCTTTTTGGGCCTGCATACACAGAGTGAGTACTGAAAGACAGACAAAAGACTGAGAGTTCAAGCCGTTGGGCCAAATAACTGCAACACACACACACACACACACACACACACACACACACACACACACACACACACACACACACCAAAGTATGCAGAAAATTATATCATATTAAAATACACACACACACAAACACACACACAAACACACACACACACACACACACACACGCAAAGTACACAGATAATTATATCATAATTTTATTTTGAGGTACGCTCTTGAATTTATTGTGTTTGCTCTTTGTCATTATGCCATACGCATAGTTGCGCATACCTGTATAACTATAAGGAATATTCACGCTTGTGCTGGCATACCATGTACATGTACAATGAATACAGTGACTTGTGCCATTTTATTTTCAATGTCTCTCTAACAGGATTGGGAATTGTCCGGCAGTAGAGAGGGAGGAACGATGGACATTTCTACGCAGTATCTTGTATACGTGGACAAACATGGCAAAGACAGATCAAACCTTCTTGGTGGAGGTCAGTTCTTATTGCTGGATACGTGATGAGAGTGCATGGGTTTTATTTTTGTTTGTCTGTTTGTTTTCCCTCCTTTCATTTTTTTCTTTATTTTTTGTTTTGTTTTGCTTTTGTTGTAAAATGTTATGTGCCTGAATTTAGCAAGTACAACATGGAGTCATCCATTGACAGGTGAAGGAAGTCGGAGCAGCAAAGTCGCTGGTGTTAGCAGTGAGCGCGTGGTCTTGGTTGAATTGTGGCAGCGTTCATGACAGTAGTAAGGGTGGTGGCAGTCATGGTGGAGATAGTGACGGAGACACTGCACAGGAGCATCTGGTTTCTGTGTGTGTGTGTGTGTGTGTGTGTGTATTGTTTTGTTCTGTTTTGTTTTTGCTGTAAACTTTTACAGCTATGACAGTACTTCTGTCATGGAATCTTCTGATTGTGGGCTTGCAGGCACTGGAGCGTTTGCATGTCAACCAGCTGGTGAGTGAGAAGTGCGTTGCTCTGCTGGAGAAGACTGTTCGCAAAGTACAGGCCACTTCTGACTCGCCAACACAACACGCCTTTCTGCTGGTCAATACCAAACTGCTTGCCCTGTATTCACAGTAAGCACACCCCTTTTTCCATTTTTTTTTTCTTGGGGGGGGGGGGGGGGGATTTCTTCTTTTCTCTACAACTGTATACTGAACATACTTATCTCTCATTAGTGCAAGGCATGTTTCTGGCAAATTGTATTGACAACCTCAGTGCTGAAATTATACTGACAGCTTACTGTTACAGCAACTTTTGCCAGCTAGTTCACCAAGCATCCAGCAAGCTGTTATGTGTGCAAAGTTCCCTTCTTTAAACTGTTGTTGTTCATCCACCAATGTCCAAGCCCCTCCCACATGTTGGGCACGTGAGGCTGGATGTTGATGTGCTGTCGCTGGCAGCTCTGTCCTTGCATGCAGCTCTCATTTGCTCTGCTTCTTTTAGCAGTATTTGAAAACGGACGCTGACAACTGATTGCTGTAGTCCTGTTTAGGCGCAGCTCTTTCGAACTTCAACCAGCGGACATCCTACTAACCATCCTGCTGGCCAAAGACTTGTTCCCCTCTAAGGATGGCCTGGAGGATTTACTTGCCAGCACCCCCTCATATCTCGCACGCCCACGCAAACACGAGCCTAAGCCCAGCAAGGGAGAAGCTAAGGAAACCGAGAGGGAAGAAAGGAGTGAGGGGGAGGGGGAAGAGGAGGTACAGTATGGTTTACTTCTCTGATTAGTCATGCACTTACCTTCTCACCTGTATATATCCTTGTAGTGTGACGCGCACCTGTGCATTCCATAGTTCATTCCTGGAGGAGGGGCAGTGAGTGAGGTCAGAGGAGTGAAGAGGATATCAATGTGGTTCTGGTATGCACAATATTTTGTGCTAAAGGATGTCCCAGAGCCTTGTTGTTTTTGCCTTTTGTGTGTGTGTGTGTGTGTGTGTGTGGGTGTGGGTGGGTTTAATTTTTTTTTGTTTTTTTTGTTGTTGTTTTGTTTTGTTTTGTTTTTGTTTTTTGGTTTTTTTGGGGTTTTTTTTTTTTTTTGGGGGGGGGGGGGGGGGTATTTTTGGTGGCATTTGGGTTGTTCATATTAGGAGAGAGTTCCGATGGTGAAGATTAAATTTCTGGACGATTTTCTTTCTGTTACATTTGGCCCCATTTTATATTTCACACACTTTTTCTGGGACTTCATACACGCACGTCATACATACCATCCCACATTTCTTTGCAAGGCATCCTTCCACATTTTAACCTGCCAGTGGTCCTGGATTGCTTGCATTAATGTATTTCATAAACCTCCTTGTGTACATTTTCAGTATCACAGTGCCCCAACTACACCTTCTGGAACACGGTCACAAACTCCTGGCAATGACACAGATGCTGCAGCACTCATTGCAACAATTACTACTGCTGCCGTTTATGGTTCAGCTGGTACTCCATCTAGCAGTCGATCAGTTGCTGACAGTGCACACAGAGACAGTGGTGATGGCCGTGGTGGCAGCAGCAGTCAAGGGGCAGGTGAAGGAAGCAGCAGCAGTAAAATCACTCGCGTTTGCAATGAGGACAGTGGTGGGCATGGCGGATCCAAGGATGGGGGTGGTGGTCGTCGTTGTGGAAGTGAGGATGGTGGTGGCGGCGGAAGTGAGGTTGATGGTGGTCGCGGCAGAAGCAAGGATGAAGGAGCCGGCGGCAGAAGTGAGGGTGGCAGTGGTCATGCTAGAAGTAGTGATGGGGATGGTGGACTGGAACGAGTGGTGATGATGCAGACAGATGCCAGCAGTGACAACACACCATCTGTTGGCAACAAAAAGTCTGTGAACAGTTCTGTAGGTATGTACCACCAGTGCAGATCATTTCATTTGTTTGTGTGTGTGCGTGCATGATTGCAACTTGACTGTATTAGGTTAAGTTTATGGATACCACGGTTATATCTTAATGTTACCATAAATTTCACCAGTGATGTGGTTACCATCCTGCTTGCAGTCATTAAATTGATGTTGATGGTGGCCTGACCATATATCTTCTTACGAAACGAGAAAAGCAGTGTGTTATGTTATGTGCCTGTCAGCAGAACTGTTGCACTAACTAGCTGTGAGCATATTTCCACAAAGAAAGTGTTCTTCTGGCTAATTTAATGTTGACTGACTTTCAGTTGAAACAGACACAGGTTACCCACCACTGTCGCCACAAGTACCTCCCATTGGATCTTTGCCTGGGAACTATGGGTTACTACAAGGCGTTTTTCCATCAGACACGAGTCAGAAAAGTTCAAGCAGTACAACTGACAGAAAGAAGATCAGTGCTAGCGGTCGTGGCTCTGCGGTAGGGACACAACAGCTGTGGTCACTGTTTTGAATGATTTTCAGCTCATTGTGTGTGGTGTACTTATTAACATGTTACTTGAGGACCATAGTTGATTGAGGCTTGGGGTTAGGGTTTTGAGCTGTGGTTGGGTTTGTGCTAGTGGTGTTGATAATACATTCTGTCTAGACTGACAACAAAATATGAATGGTGTACCCCAAAACATGTCACAGAACATGCAAAGTAAACTGCTTAAAATCTTGCAACAGCAACCGTTTCTCACCATTTTCTCTGTAGTGGTTCTCATCATGCATCTCCAGTTGTTTTTTTTTACAGAACCTTTATATTTCAACTATGAATTTCTCAATTTAGCCAGGTCAAGCACTCTGCTCCTCATTTCTTCTCTGCCATTTTTAACTTCAACCAGAATTACTAGCCATGTACTTAATAATAATGACAAGTGCATTAATATAATTGGTTGAAAACCAGTTTAGGTGTCCAGTTGTTTTGTACTGTGTTAAAAGGTCTGTCACCATGTACGTGTATTTGTCTTGCAAGTCAAGTATTTTAAACTCCCACTAGGCAGCTAGGATACCTCTGCACAGTGATTACAGCCTGTATACATGTATCTTTTGTGCATTAGACACCTAGTGACCACAGTTCCCTGGCTGGAGGAGACGCGACCAGTACAGCAGGCACTAGGTCGCGGAGTAGCACTGGGCACTCACAGCAGTCCACCTCAACACAGGATGCAGCTTCCCATGGTTATTGGCCACACACAGTGTTCCTTCAGACACCAAGTTGTCAGTACTCACCACACGCTCTGCACTGTGCTCAGATCCTCCCAGGCATCACGCTGATTGTCGTCTCGCAGGTTGTGTTTATAGTCTTGTCTATAAGAGAGAGTCTGCTGAAATGGTCTTTTCAGTTTGCTTTTTTTTTTTCCCTGATACAATCCGTTGGTTATGGTACATTCGATACAGTGTTTACTGTAGAAAATCTGTTGAGAGAGAGCTAGCATGTTTTGTTGTTGCTTTTTTACTTTGCTGATCTAATATAGTTTGGTTATGGTATGGTACGTCATTGTCTTGAAGGGTGGTGGTATTGTGCGTTTGCCAGAGAAAATCAGTTGAAAGAAAAATGGTGTTCATATCACTTTGCTAATGATATTCTGATACAGCGTGGTTATGTTATGGTCATCGTCTTGCAGGGTGGTGTGTTCACTGTAGAAACTCTGATAAAGAGAAATACATGTAGTGTTCTTTTCAGATGATCATGTTCGTATACAGTTTTGTCATGCTACAGTGCTCTTCACAGGCATTGGGAATGAGCTTCTTTTTTTTTTTTCCTCATTCGTTAGGACGTTCAGTTTCATAATGCATGCTAATTAAACAAAATTGAAAAATTAAAAACAAAAACCAATGAAAAACACTACTCTATAGGTTTTTGTTTGACATTTACTGACATGTCAGAAAACTGTAATTTTGCTACCAGATGTCAGGGTACTTGACGGCAGATCCACTGTGCCAAGTGTTGAGCATTGTACAGGACTTGCTGCAGGCTCGTCGCAGCAAGCTCACTCGTACGCAAGGGTTGCACGTGCACGAGGTTATAACTGCTCTCCTGATGAAGGTGCAGCATGGGGCTAGAAAGTTCAAGGTAAGAGTGAATGTGCGTCTTTGCATTTGCACACACACTTTTTTTGTTTATACAGTCATGGGCACACTGCTGAGCGTAAGCTGTGCACAGATGGGCTGACAACCACCTCCCCTTGGAAGGCTGTATTGTACGTCACACACAAAAGTCGTATGCATATGTGTGTTTGTGGTAGTGTGTGTGTGAATTTATGGAGATCACTCTACTACATGTACACAGAAAGTTAATTAAAAACTACAGTGAACAGTTTGAGTGTCATCACTGAAAAAGTTTTGATTTCATGTGACATTTTGTGACAGGGACGGGCACACATTTTAAGCAGTGACCTTTTGTCTCGCTGGGAGAATGCTGATTTGAAAGAGAGACTTGTGAGCTACCTTCAGCAGGACGAACACCTTCCCATGCTGCCTGAGTGAGTGGTTTTCTTTGCTTGAGACTTCCTTGCAGTTTCTGTACAAGCTCTCCCATTGGAGGGATATTATGAACAGGTCAGGGTCTGTACGTATTCATTTTGTACTGTAGAATGTTAGAGTTTAGGGTACATTAAAGTGACATGGAATTTTATTATTAGTCAACTGAAGATCTTCAGCTCCTCAGATGTTGTAGTAATTTAGCGTTCAGGTTTGAAGTACACCAAGGAAGTAATGGCTTTGTAAAAGGGTGGCTTTGGCTTTTTTTCAGCTGTATTGAATGGGAATGTATCTGCAAGGACTGAAAGGATTTCTACCAACCAAAAGATACGATATACTGTATATATTACTGCACTGGTGGGTAAAAGTGGAATATTTGTTCGTTCAGACTTGAATCACCACTGATGGAGTTCAATCGCCGACAGAGGGAGCTCTTCCAGCTGCTGTTTCTGGTCCCCAAATCAGGAACAGGGGATGGGGGCATGGAGGCGGGGCGGGAGGTGGTGTCCAAAATGAAGGTGCGACTTCAGCAGGAGCTTATGGATTACCGTGACTACCTCAGCGTCAAGGCACAGCGCAACATCACCATGACCTCGTATCCTTGACAGACTTCAGTGTGTGTGCTTCACCGCCTGTATGAGATAGTCATACCAAATTGGAGGGCATGTTGTGTGCTGGTACAGTAGAACCTGTTTAAGACGGGCACCCAAGCGACTTAGTCAAATTGTCCATCTTGGACAGGTGTCTGGTCCGTACAGTGGGCCAGATCATGGTTAAAAATAGCAGCCAACCAGTAGTTGACATTAAACGAAACCCACACTAGCACGCAAAGCCCACACACCATGCAGAATGAAGGCACAACGCCAGCCAATGAATTGATTTAAATGTACATTTATTCTTCCGATTTCAGTTCCCAAACATGTACGTTATTGAAGATGCTAAACAGGCCCAACAGGCTGTGCAGAACTGTTCCCCCTCTCCCAGCCCTTCCCCGCTTGAAGCACTGGGCAGAGCCAGCTGCAGCTCTCCCTCACTTTACGGCTCCCATGCACCCCTCTCTCTCTCTCTCTCACACACACACACAGTGTCAAAGTTTGTATGCGGCAGCCTTTTTCTGAATATGCAGTGTCGTCGTTCATATGCGGCAGCCTAGCTTTTTCTTAATGCACTCTACCTCTGCGTACACGGCAACCTTTTTCTTAACGCACAGTGTCACAGTTCGGACGCTTTTCCCTGTTTCACTGAGCTTTATCACTTGGACCTTCTGCTCTGAAGTTGTCTTCTTCTGCGGTTGATTTGGCATAATCGCTGATGCGTGTGTGTCATAATTTATCCCCGCGTCGTGGCTGACACGCTCCGTCTTCACCTTCAGCAGGCTGGATCAAGTTTTCTGATGGTGTGCTTCTCCTTTAGCTCAAGACTGAAAAATCCTATCCTGTGAGCACAGGGAGATGTGAGAGTTTGGGGATCCCTCCTCTTGACAGATTGCCTACCAAGGCTGATGAAGCTCTGTCTCCCCATGTTTTCTTGTCCGAGTTTTTCCAGTCTTCATCAGACAAGACGGCAACTCTTAGTTGGACCCGCGCCTGATGACCTGTCTGGTATGGGTAACCCTATCCAGCATAGCCCACAGGGTCTACGGGCTACATACACCCCCCACCACATGAAGGTGGTTGCCCTGGGGGGCTGCTCTCAAGTCAAAGTCTTTGGCACGGTCCCCTTAGGTGTTGCTATTTCATACCAGTTACACGCTAGCTCACTTCAAGAGTCGTGTATGGTGAACAGTCTTATTTCAAACAGTCCAAGAGGCCAACAGAGAGAGACTTACCATCAGAAGTCTTGAAGATTCTTACTCCATATGTCATTCACACTTAGCAACAAAGACACACTTTGTGGTGGCGCCCTATTGCTTTACAAAACTACAATCTTTGCTTTCTGTTGAAGTGAAACAAAAGAGTATTGTATAGGCACTTTACCCAGTTTCATGAATCAGCTCAAAGCGCCACGAACTGAACCCAAACGCACGCTTACGTGAATCACACACATTCTCTCACACACTCGACATGGACACATTACAGTCACGTGGTGCGAAGCGTCGGCTCAGCTGTTTAAGTTTCGGAATTTAAAATTGCATTTATTTTTCAAATTTTGTGCGCTGAACGTTTCCAAAGCAGTGTTGAGGAGGCGTTTACCTGGTCTAAGTCATGGTCCTAGTGAACTAGTTCGTTTTATCTGCAGCACTGTGGGATGAAGTTTAGCCTTATTGTTTTGCAGTTCACTGTTTATAACTTTGGCAGTTTAACATGACTTGCACATTTTTTCTCTCCCTGGGGGCCTTGACCTTTCTGAAGTTATCTTGATGATTTTCCTGGTCTAATTCACTTCATCTATGTGGATCGACAATACCATCAGATGACTGCACCATCACTGAATGTCATCTCAGAGCAAGGAAAGACAGACGGCACACTGTTCTTGAAAGAAAAGGTCGGTTTGAAGGTTTTGAAGCAGTCATCTTATAATGACCTTGGTAGCTCATTTCAGACAGGTTCTTTGAAAATGTGAAGCTGAATGAGTAACATGTTGAAAGTCTTCACATGATGTGTCAGACATAGAAGTTTGCCCTATGGTTCTTACAAGGGCTATTGGTGGTAAGCTGAAATTTTTGCTCGTCACAGAAAATTGTAGTGCATGCATGGGTATATTCCATGCGTGGATGTAACTGTATGCACAAGCCATAGGACTTAAAGAAACAACTTTTAGCAGGCTGGGGAATTTTCAGTCATTTGGGAACTTTCAGCCAAGTTTCCTATCCTTTCAGCCAAAAATTTTAAGTTTCAGGCAAAGAAAAGGAAGGAGGAAAAAAGGTTGCACACACTAGCTGTCATGATACATGTAATGCCATAAGACTTTAATGAGACAGTCTAACTTCATTTTTGAAGACTGGCGCGTCAGTATCATGGCAATATTTTACATTTTCAAATGCTAAATATTTGTTTTCTTAAATGGGGCACCCCATGGTCCCCCAGCACGGCGCTGCCTCTGCACCCCAGCCTAGGTTTCAGTCCTTTTTTTTTCCCTCAGCAATTCCCCAGCCTGTTTGAGACATCAAGCAAGCAGCCATTAGATGTCCAAGGCAGTTTCCTCCATGTATGTGTCTAGCTAGGCTGCTCTAGTGCTTTTGAAATTTATGGGAAAATATCAAACACCAAATGCCTTGCTTTTCAACACATTTTTACTTCATTGGTACATGATACAGAGTTTTCCTGGTTATGCTGCAGATTTGGGAGATGTATGGATACATGATGCAGAAGCTTAGAGAGGGGTACACATCAGTTCTTACAAGGAACGGTGACTTCTATTTCTCCTACTTCCTGTGGTTTGAAGACAGCATGGTTAGTACTTTATCAGTCAAAAGGTATGCTTGTGCAAAATCTTTCTATAAAAAAATAAATTCACACCTAAAAGCACAGGATATGTATGCATTGCAGGCAAATGACGAAAAAATAAATAAATAAATAAAATACCAGTCTCTCTCTCTCTCTCTCTCTTTTTAAGTTTTAGTGATGATCTGAAATTTTGTTCTTACACATTTTGACCACAACAGCATAATCTGTGCATAATATTCTAAAGGCATATTAGAGCTGAGATACCAACACTGGCACGGGCATTTCTGTTATTCTCTTTATTTTTGAAAACACTATAGTGTACTAGTCTAAACCTTGACTGCTATCACCCAGAAAATGTCATATTGTGATGTGAGAGGTTGAGCTGCCCTTTTTTTTTGGATGGAAAAAGATTTGCATGCTGTTGTGATTGTTGCAGGGAAATCCGCTCCCTGTCCAAGAACCATACAAGCCCACATTGGAAACGTGTCCTGGCACACTCACAGGTCATTTCTACAGGTTCGCTGATCTTCTTTGGGACACTGTATTCTCCTAATGTTTAGAGAGAAAAATGTCTCCATGCATGGAGTCAGAGTCACAGAAAATGAAGCAACAGTTTTAGTCGTTACCCAGAAAGGCTGTAAAAAAATCAGATGTGTGGTTTGTAGTGGCAAACATTCTATGAAAAGGCTTTAATATAATCAGATGCACTATCCAAAGGACACAAAAGAAGACCTTTTCAGCAATTTATATTACTAAGTGTTTTAGTTTTCCCTACTTGTGTGATGTGTATGAATCACTGTGACATTGCTTTGAATGGTGTACCACTGATGACGACTAACTGCAGGCAGCTGTGCGGTTGGGTTCATATCTGCCGTTTCAAAACCTATTTCAGCCACATGTTTACATAGCACTATAACAAAAGATCATCAACTGAACATCTTATTGCTTGCAGGCGGCTTCGTCGACAGTGTTTTCCACAAAGAGTTGACGGCACAGTCCACTGTTACGAGATGTTCATGATGCATGTTGGGTTGGTCACTGCTCAATATGTTGCTGCTCACTGTCAGAGACTGGCTCGCAAACTCTGGGAGATGTCTGGTGAGGCATTCACCCCTGTCAACCTCTTGTGATCAAATGGAGGGAAGAAGTGCAGAAATAGTTATGTATCATAGATCCACATCAGCACGTGCTTCCCAGTACCGATTGGCAGGACATTCCAAGCTTTTTCCAGTGTTCATTGTTCAAGTACTGTTAATAGCAGTCTGGACTGAGCTTTGAAGACACCATAGGGAGGCTGTTGGAAAAATGTATCTGCTTAGTTTTCCAGTATTGGATTTGTTACAAGCTAGTGGCAGGCACAATATACTTGTGCTGTATTGCTTATCAGAGGTTGTCTGCAGATGCTTGCTAGGGGAAAAGGGGAGGGGTGGGGGGTACCGGAGGTGGTGTCCACTTTGTACATGCTCATGACTGGTGGTAATTTTTTAAAGGGAGGTTGACTGCATTTTTATAGTTACAGAATGCTATCACACTGCCTTACAGGTCTTTCGTGTGTGTGTATGGGTGCATGTATGTGGATGTGTGTGTGTGTGAGAGAAACAGAGAGTACATTTGTTTAAACAAGTATTCAACATTCCCAGAATTTTCTGTAAAATGTTGTGCGCATGTAATTAACAGCTGTCACACTATCAGTGTTTGAGATCAGTTAACTTTTTCTGTGAGAATGGAAAGATGTTTTTATTAAAGTAACCTAAATCAGACTGCTTTCTTTTCTACGTTTGGGTCTTGCAAATTTTACTGTTGTTTTTGGGTCTGTTTCTTTGAAAAATCTTGCATATCAAATTTGACATCTTCAACTGTATCACTGACAAACATTAGTGTCCTGCCTGTTGTATCCTCCATGACTTCTGACATAGTCCATTCAAACTGCTGCTTGAATGTCAAACTTTTTTCACCATTTCTTGCGTTCTGCTGAACTAAAAGGCGAATCTGAGTAAATTGTGCGCTACAAGGAACAACAGGTGTAGGAAAGTACGTAAGTATTGCTTTATTTGAAAAATATACAGTTGAAAATGTACAGAATGATCTTGCACACATCAGTATCACACTCCCTCACGTAGTCAATACATAGTAAAAATTCAAAAGTAACATACAAGAAGATTTGTTCTTGAATCCTCTCTGAGAGAAGATTACCCCAAAAGATAAGGTAAATGTATACCAAATGCCCATAAAAAACAAAACGAAGCAAAAAAAATAAAGGACAGTAAGTACTGATTTACTGCAGTGATAAATACATATGAATATAGTTACATGTATCGCACTGAAGTACAAAGTAAATATCTGCCTGCATGCCTAGTCATACAGCAATGCCTAGAAAGATGCTCAGATTTATAAAACAGCAGATGCCTTCTGAAGACAACCAACAGTAAAAGAAAACGTGGATTAGTGAATGATCTGGGCTTCGGATATGGTACAAGTGATGACTAAATACAGACGTCAGAAATGAAGGATACAGGCACAACTGTCCATCTCTCACAGCCATCACTACGTAAAGCTGGCAGAATGCTGAACAGCTTGACTGATCTAGAGAGTGGCTAAGTTGTGGATGCAATACAGTACTAATGGCATATAGTGCAAGAATATGACCTGCACTAAAACCTACATTACACAGTACTACTTGGAATGGCAAATCTGCAAGACAAAGCATTAGTTTAGTAAAGGCAGAACAAGTACTACAGTGCTGAGAAAAAAAAGAAGACACCAAAAAATGACCTTTTTTTCATGAGAAGAAAAAACAACAAAAACAAAAACTTAAAGAGTTACTAAGTGAATAAATGCGCTGATATAACTCGTACATCTTGTAAATTATACTACCTAGCATGCAGTTTCACCATGCACACATTTGCATTCATGAAGTTCAGTGTCACTTACGCAGGCAAGAACCTTGGGTTGAGTGAAGTATAATGCCAGAAATTCTGCACACCAAAATCTGAGCAGATCAGAGAAGAAGCTAAGCAGTTGAAATGTGCGGGGTGAAAATCAATTCATGTCACACCTGGGCGCACAAATTGGAAAGCAATCTACTGAAAAGAATTATTTTCCGGAAGCAACATTCCTTGTTTAAAATGGTGATATGCTTGAGTATGAATGTCAGAACAAAAGCTGGATGTTACCGCAAGTATGGCAAATGGAAACAAACGTGAAAGACTAACTGATGACAAGGTGCTGCAAAACTTGCTTTGACAGTGTATGTTCACTCCAGTGCATGTGCATACAGAACACTACGTACAAATACTACATGCTGCCCCTCATAATATCAGAAATGGGAGTAACCAAATGCTTCTGTCGGAAAGTTGTGCGTATAACCAAACATCTAGTGTTTATATATGTATTCTGTTAACACTTCAATACTTGCAAATCAACTTTGGAAGAATATAATTTAAGTGGGCTAATTCTATCTTTGCTAGGCCACCATGTTTCAGAACAGTTTCGCTTGTGTGTGCGCCAGTACACTTGAAATACTCTACCTTGATTATTACTCTTAGTACAGCTCTTCATGCAATACAATGTTGTTTAAACTTTGCATCAGCTGTTGAACACTCAAATTCTATGACTGTTGTTACACTTCGAGTTTGTTGGCTCAATACCAGCACTACATATAGTGCACGGTCCTTCAAAAATGCAGCGCCAAAATTGTGGAACTCTCTCTCTAAGACAGTGAAGGAGGCAGTCAGCATTACCGCATTCCGGAAGCGCCTGAAGACTCATCTCTTCAGTGCCTCACGCAAGTAATCATCTGCAGCTTTTTTTTTCTTTTTTTTCACCATCTTTCCTTTCAAAACCTCTCCCTAAGCGCCGTGAGCACTCAGTTGGGGTGGAGCCGTGCGCTATATCAAGTCTCCATCATCATCACCATCATCATACAGATACTGTCACTGTCCAGGTGTCTAAGTGGTGTGACAACAAATACCACGGAAACAGCACAGAACAATCAGTGAGCATAAAAATGGTAGCATTAGCCCCTTCAAATCTCACATCAACAATCCTGACACATCTTTCTGAAAAATAGAGTGAACTTTTGAGATCTATAGACTGGAAATACAGGCCAGTTAAATGTTTATGTTGACTAGAAAGGATGAAAAATAAAGGTACTACAGTGTACCTGTTGTGTGTGATTCACATACAGGGTGGGTGGGTTTTTGGGGGTTTAACGTCCTTTTCCACCACATAGGGTGATATCAAAGACGGGGCAACGATGAAAAAGCCAGCACAAATATTTGTCCCCAGCCGGGATCGACCCGAGCATTAGAAGTCCAACGCTCTACCATTCGACCACCCCGGCTCCCTGATTCACATACAGATGTTAGTTCTTACAAACTGAAGCAAAACAAGAAGACTGACTAATAAAAGAAATTTATAGCCTGCATCTGATCCGTCTATCATCCTTTGTACTAGTTACCAGCAAGTTGTGACCTAATTGTAAACTTTGCCTACAATGGAAGGAAAAAGAATTGAGGCAAACAATTTTCATCTAAAATAATTTTAAATAGGTCCATCAAGGAAAAATCTAGGAGTAACAACAAATATAAAGTGATCGAAGCAGAAGTTGCAAGGGAAAGCTGAAACATGATTTACTGTTGTGGATATAATTATTTTGACACAAATTAAATTTTAATTACAAAAAAAAGAGAAAAAGTCAGTACATAGTTACAGCATATTTATTTCTTAGGAAGCAGCTCTTCTACACCTACATAACACCTGAAGCTTTAAGCATTATAAAACGCCTCATTCATGCCAGTTATAGTGCAGACAAGCATTCCAACTCTCTTCATCCATAATTTAGTTTCTGCCAGTCCCATCCACTTTCAAAGGCCTCACTGAGACAACTAAACAGAAAACAAATGGGAAAAAAAATACAAAAAAACAAAATCAGTCTTGCAAGATTTGCTCCTGTTTTGTCATAATCCTGAGAAAAGCGAACCACACCGATAACTGCATGCAACAGTTCAGAAGTACCCCAGTATTAGGTTCCAGTCATGTTTCAGGTCTCGCTGAAACCCCTGGATTTCCTCCAAAAATATTTACCCATAGCAGTACTCGCGTCTCCACCTGTTCTGACAAGTCTTCATTACCAGTAAAAAAAAAAAAGAAAAAAAAGGGAGACTTGACATATTAACAGCAAATGTTGAAAAGAAATTACAAAAAGGAGCTTTAGTAGTTTCTCTTCTATTTTTGGCAATACTTGTGTCTCTGTGGCTTGTCAGGGCTTGTGCGCTCTAGATGAGTTCCACATAGTTGGCAGGGAACATGCCGTATGAACCATCCGGCGCAAAGCCCTGCCACCAGCCGGAGTCAATCTGGTCGATGTTGGTGATGATGTCATCAGGATCGAACGAAATCTCCGTATCATCAGCTGTAAAGACAGAAACAATTGCAAAGCATTAAGATAAGTTATTTTATTTTGCTTCCTTTGTACATGAAAGAATCTGGCTTGGTCCTCTTGGCTATTTATGAATATCAATAAAAACATCATCAGGACTCATTTTTGTATTCCCATGCTACTAGTACTATATAATATATACTTTCCTGTACACATCATACAAGGGTAGCAAAACAGATGCAAATCTGAATATACTCTCCAAGAATATGATGATAAAAATATTCTCATTCACTAGGATATGGAACACCAACAGATACTCTCTGAATCTGGACAGCATGACAGCCGACATCTTAACAAAGTTTCCAGGCGGTGTAACGAGACACTGCCTATGCAAATACTTTCTACAATCTCTTCTGTTGACATTACCTACTACCTTTCATGAAAAGCTCCAATAACAGTAGCAGTAAATGAAAACGCTCACAGTTATTGCACTTCCCCACAGTTCACTGCTGAGATCTTCCACTACTACATGTACTACAACCACACACACACACACACACACACACACACACTGTGCAAAGCATCACGATCTGCAGCAGCCTCAACTCACAAGCCTGGTAGTCGTAGAGAGCACGAGCACACTGTCCGTGATCCCCGCCTCCTGCATCCCCATTCACTGGTTCTTGCGCATCAGATTGGACGTGTGGCGTCTGCTGAGGACTGAAGTCTTCCTGTGGCGGTTCTGAAAAACCAGATGGCAGTGTGTACAAATTTCTATGGGTGGGAATTTCCTATTCCTGAACACGCATACACTCTGTAAATCAAACTGCTGCAAAAGACATGCATGATTTTTATACCTTACCTGAATGAAGCATTGTTGCTCGCATGGGAAACAGGAGAATCTCAAGATCAAAGTACGAAACTTGATTTTTTTTTTTTTTTTTGCTTGTTCAGTATCTGAGAACAATTAAACAATCTGTTGAAATACAAGGTCACCTAATGACAGTGAGGGTACCACATTCACCCCCCCCCCACACACACACACACACAGACAAAGTGAAGGTCACCACACACACACACACACACACATTCCTTGGACAAAATAAATTCAGCAAAACTTTGAAAAGTTTTGAAATAAACAGACCAAAGATAAACTCACCATCCCAATTCTGCTCTTCCTCCTCGTCGGAGTCCTGCCTCGGAGGAAGACTCTGTTGCAGCAAATTGCGGGTCTGAGGCAGCTCAGACTCCGGCTCAGGCTCAGCTGCTGGAATGTGAGCTGGCTCTGGCTCCGGTTCTGGTTCATATGCTGGTTCTGCTTCATAGGCTGGTTGTTCTGGTTCTGTTGGAGTCTGCGGGGTATAGGCTGGTTCCGGTTCATACGTGGATGCTGGCACCTCTGCTGGCGGCTCTGACTTTGGTAACTGTATCGGTGCTCTCCGTGGTGGCTCCGATGGTTCCTGCTGTTCTGGTGCAAAAGCTGACTTCAGCTTCCTGTAAATACAAGTGACAGCTGAGACCAGAGGTATCATCTGCTGTAAATTTAAAATTTCATCGCAATATCTGTCTTCTTTGCTTCAGCTTTACACTCCATCTAGACAACTTCGTTCTGCTGCTGACACTCGAAAACTCTGTGTCCCTTAAGTCGAGACAAAGACCTTTGGTCAGCGTAGTTATTCGTACCAGGGTCCGACTTGTTGGAACGATCTCCCAGTTTCGATCAGATATGCAAACAAAAAACTATCTTTCAAAACAAATCTGAAAACCTACCTCTTCACAACCTTGAACCAATAACTGTTGCCACATCATCATCTTGCTGGTCGCGTGTGCGCGCATGCGTGCGTGCATGTGTGTGTGTGTGTGTGTGTAAACCAGGGGCAGCCCGTGTATGATGCTGCACATGATGTGTTTGTAGTTAAATATGTGTGGAGGCATGTTGCGTGTGTTTCTGGATGAGAGAGCGTGTGTTGATTGTAAGGCGCCCTGAGCTCCCGCGAGAGGGAGGGTGTCCCCTTAAGTACCCATTTTATTATTATTATTATTATAAATCACATAATACAATGGTACCATGCACAAAATTAGCATAACGTACGTATCACAGCAACATTTCCATTACTTGCCTTGGTGGGGGTGGAGCTTTTCTGGGGTCAGCGTCCGGGCGTTCAACGGATTTCTGTTTGAAAAAATCTCTGGCACTGGATGTGTTGGAACCAACCAGAGCGGCTGCCTCCTACAACACAGAAAGTAGACCGAGCGTGTGACAACCGGGTTGGGGAAATCGTACCTCTTAACATACATCCCCTGACGGCAGAACGTTGAACAAATTAATACTGGTGTGCCTTCACAACCATGTGGGGGGAAGCTGCCTAGATTCAATCTCCAGAACTTAGATGGGCTGAATCCATCTTGGGTGAGCCTACTCTGTTCTGAAACAGTTTAGCTGGTGAGTGTACGTGGATAGTCAAAATACATGTACTCTTATCTTGATGATTAGTACAGCTGTTAATGTGATGTAATGTTGCTTACACATTTTGCGCAAGCCGTCGAACATGCACATTCTATGACTGTTGTTTCTCTATGGAATGCTCAGTGTAGTCGCCTGCATCAATAAGTACATTGCTGTTGGCACAGGGCCAGCATTACGCTGTTGCTGTCCAGGTGTCTAAGTGGTGTGATGATAGATACCACGAAAATAGCACAGAACTATTTGTGAGCATAAAAACGGTAGTAGATGTATTAGTCCCGGTACATGAAAATGTAGCAATGTATAATTTATGTGGCACATAGAACCCCTGAAGTTCTCACTGACACTGACAGTCATGATGTAAAAACTGTTCGTTCAAAATGACTACCTGTGTGCCTCAGTATGGATGTCATTGTCAAGAAGGGACTCTCCTGAATCGGCAAATCAGGGTGCCATTGACAGGTGGATGGGGGTTTAAACCTGGTTTTAGTCTTATGCTGTAAAAGCCACAGAGGTAGTCGGGTATTCCGTATTCAGCACCACCAGAGTAACAAATTCTTTTTCCACCATGTACAGTTGATTGCCATACAGGTACAATGTATGTGGCGTGTATCTGCACTGAAGTGATCTATACCTTAGTTTCAGCATGTTTTAATTTCAAAATACTTACAGCCTGACGTTCCTTCCTCAGGGCATCACTGCGATGTCCCCTCTCCTCCTCGTCTTTGAAGGATTCACGTTGCTGTCGTTCCTGAACAGTTCACGGCACAGATCATTATAATTCTGTGTTCTTGAACTAAATCAAGTTCAAACATTCCCATCTGCACCATATATTAAAAAAATGTCACTGCAGATCTGAATTACCGGTAATCTAGTTTTCTACAGTACAAAAATGTGACAATTCTGACTGCTTCATTCTCTTCACCAAACGAACAACTGATTTACCAGCAAGCAATTTACACACAAATAAAAGTTTCTATTCATAATGTTATTTCTACTACCACATGTAAGATGGAAAACTCTGTGTGTGTGTGTGTGTGTGTGTGTGTGTGTGTGTGTGTGTGTGTGTGTGTGTGCGCGCGCGCGCACGCTTGCATATATATATGTGTGTGTGTCTCTCTCTCTGACTCTGTGTGTGTGTGTGTGTGTGTGTGTGTGTGTGTGTGTGTGTGTGTGTGTTTGCATATGTGTGTGTGTCTCTCTGATTGAGTGTGTGTGTGTGTGTGTGTGCGTGCGCTGGCAGCAGTATCACTAAACTTCACTACATGCATGCACATGTACTTCATTTCTGCACAATAAGGAAACAAATACAAGACTTTTAGCAAGTAACCAGAATGCAATACACGTAATGCATACATACAGACACTGCAACGAAGCAATCAGCTACGTCTACATGATACACTACAAATGCAAGAAACCTGGTAGTGGTACATGTACTTTGGCAAATAACTGAGTTGCATGGGATCTGCATGCAAGGAAACATGTTAATACACTGTTTTAAAGTACACACAAAAGAGATTTATAAATGCAAGTGGCTTGGACATGCAAGGTAAATTAGGATTACCGGGATATTTACAACTGAGACAGACTTGGAATTCATCCATAAAGCAGACATCAATATCCAGAGGGCATAAGTATCAGATTGTCCGTACTGTGTATGGTAAGACGGCCTTGTGAACAGGTAACAACCCTCATGCAAAGGAGATAACAAAAGAGAGAGAGAGAGGACTTTGGTGGTGTTCCCTAATTTGTCTTTTTCTTTTTCTTTTTTTTTTTACTATGGCTAGGTCAGCTCCATGCTGGAAAGATTACCATTCTAAAATAGTGAACCAAACAAGAATCATGCAAAACTGAATGAGAGAAAAGAGCTGACAGCACTACCCACATACAAGGAAACATACCAAGATACAGAAAATGAAAAATAAAACTTTCAAGACAAAGGGAAAACCAGTGTAGGATAATTAATACAAGTACAACAATAGCATGCAGCCAAAGAGTTCCAGAAAGAAAGAAAACAAAACAAAGAAAGCAAAAGCCATAACCAACACTGTCTATGCTATTGAAAAGTTCTCAAGCCACAGGTAAGTCGAACAGTGAAAATATGCAAGTTTTCCGCATATGATGATGTTACCCATCGTTCTTTCTCTTGTTGCTTGTTGAGTTCATTAGCCTTGCGTTCGGCCTCCTTCTGTTCTCTTATTTGTCGGGCATGTTCCCCGATGCGCTTGTCTCGTTCCTTAGCTTCACGCATCTTTGCAAATATACCCACAGAGCTCGGTGTAGAATTCAAGTTACCGAGAGGCATATGGCGTTTATAATGCAGCACAAATATTTACAGTTACCCTGTCTGCAAAAGGACAACATGTATGCTGCAGGGTGCAGGGCTTGCAACAGTCCAAAGAAAAAGTAGCTGAAAGGATTGAAGCCAAAGTCAAGAGTGCTACAGGGTCCAGGCCCCCCAGAATACTTTGAAAAGAACAGACTAAAATCTGTGCAATGTGACTCTCACTTCAAAGACTTTTTTCTTTGTTTTTAGTGGAAACTCTTTCTCTTTTTTTTTTCCTTAATTTTTGTTGTTGTTGTTGTTGCAGATCTGGGGTTGCCATTTAGCTGAAATCAGCTAAATAGCTGACAACTGCAAGCCCTGATGCTGAAACTGCACACAAGTGGTGCCCAGTCACATTTAAAAAAAAAGATGGGGAGAAGGGCGTGGGCACACGGAGCATGATGGAGTATGACACGGAGTATGATGCAAGTGCAAAGTGTTGAATTACTGGATAATACATGAATTTATATTGATGAGGGAGTACACTATATACATGTGTGTGTCGAGTGCTGGTGTCGGGGAGGAAAAAAAGTGGCGAGGGAAACTGAGCGTAAGGTTGCGCTGGTATGTGTGCGTGCTAGGGCGGAAGACGGAAGAAGGAATGGCACTGTATTTATTGGGTGAACATGTGAGGGGAACAGAATGTAGGTGTGAAGGGAATGGAACGTAGGCTTGCACAGTTGCGCAGAATGTGTGTTACTTTCTGCCGGAACTAGATTGTACATGTACTCCCACAACCCAAACAAATGTCACGAAAATGCATATATCTTATCTGCTAACTTCTTTATCAGAAGCAAACTGTACAATTACATGAAATATGTATACAAATGCACTGTCATTAGTGTCAATGGCAGATTCATGAATGAAATGGAAGGCAGCAACCTTAAAATAAGGAGAAAGACTTTTTCAATTGTATCGTTTAAATGAAATGTACAAATGCACAGTCAATGGCAGATTAATAAATGTAATGAAAGCTGGAGGGCACTAAACTTAGAAGAAAGTTTTTCAGATTTTTTTTATTTTTTTTAAATGATACTCATTCAAACACTGATACAAGTTATTACCATAAAAAGAATGACTTGGAAAAAAAATCTACATACGACATGAACCCCCCAAAACAAAACTTTGATTATAATGCAAACCCAGTTCCCAAGCGTCTAACCCAATATGAGATAAAAAGAACAAAATCAGTTATTAAATTTATTTACGTTAAGGAAAAAAGTCGTAATGCAGCATTCAGCCTACCTCTCTTTCTTTGCGCTCCTGATCCAGTCTCTCTTGTTCTGCCTTCGCTCGCCTCGCTTCCTCTTCCTTTCGCCTGATCTCGTCCTTTTCAGTTTCCACCCAAAACTGGTCCCTGCTCTTTGGGTTGATATCTCGGGTTGGGATAACACGGTGGTAATCCGTGCCCTATAACAGAAGCATTATCACACCCATGTTAACTGAATTTTACACGTTTGTACTCATCCGGATGGTAGACTTCGATCAAAGGTTCAGCCATGCATCACCCACACTAACTTTTGGTCATCAAAATTGACTCCATCTATTTTTCATTAAACAAAACGTCAGGTGTGTCACCGTGTGTGTCTTCAATGAAGTTTGCTATAGCAGAGGTTTGTTTACATGCAGTCAGTTTACTGCACTTTCATGGCAGCAGGCCCAGGCCAGCACAGCAGCAAGGCAGTGGCAACACCAGTGACAACAGAGTTAAAATTCACACAATTACTTACTTACTTACTTAGGCCCTTGGCTCCACGTGGAGCATAGGCCATCGACAACCCTTCGCCATCGCACTCTGTTCTGGGCTAGTCTTGCCACTCCAGTCCAGTTGGTCCCCTGCTTACATAGCTCTGCCTCAGTGTCCCGCCTCCAGCTGTTGCGAGGCCGGCCTCTCTTCCTTTTCCCCTGCGGGTTCCATGTCAGGGCTTGGCGTGTGGTGCTGGATGCTGGCTTCCTGAGGGTGTGTCCAATCCAGCCCCACTTCCTCCGCAGGATCTGCTTGGCCACTGGTTCCTGCCCCGCTCGCTCCCACAGCTCTTCATTCCGGATCTTCTCTGGCCATCGGATGTTGAAGATGCGCCTCAGACAGGTGTTGAGAAATGTCTGGATCTTCTGCTGCATCGTCTTCGTTGTCCTCCATGTTTCGCATCCGTAGAGCAGAACTGACTTCACGTTGGAGTTGAAGATGCGAAGTTTGGTTCTTATGCTGACAACTTTGGATGCCCAGACGTTCTTCAGCATGACCATTGCTGCCCTTGCCTTGCCGATTCTGGCTGTGACGTCTCGGTCTGTGCCTCCCTGTCCATCAACCACACTCCCCAGGTAGACAAAAGACTCCACCTCCCTGATGGGCTCTCCACCGACTGTGACTGGTGTGTTGGCAGTGGTGTTGATCTTCATCAGCTCGGTTTTCTTCCTGTTGATCTTGAGCCCTGTTCCGGCTGATGTGGCTTCCAGGCACGTAGTCTTGTCCTGCATCTGGCTGTGGCTGTGAGACAGGAGCGCCAGGTCGTCCGCGAAGTCGAGGTCATCCAGCTGCGTCCAGAGTGTCCACTGTATCCCGTTTTTCCTGCCTGCTGTAGTGGTCTTCATGATCCAGTCGATGACCAGGAGGAAGAGAAACGGGGACAACAGGCATCCCTGGCGGACTCCGGTCTTCACCTCGAAGCTTTCTGACAACTGGCCGGCATGGGCAATCCTGCAGCTCATGTCTTGGTAGGTGCACTGGATCAGGGAGATGATCTTCCCGGGAACTCCATAGTGCCTTAGCAGCTTCCACAGTGCCTCTCTGTCTACACTGTCGAAGGCCTTCTCATAGTCTATGAAGTTGATGTAGAGGGGGGAGTTCCACTCCAGTGACTGCTCCACAATGATGCGTAGGCTGGCAATCTGGTCAGCGCAGGACCTGTTCCTGCGAAAGCCTGCCTGCTGGTCTCGGAGCATGGGGTCGACTGCCTCTCTCATCCTCTCCAGTAGAATTCTGTTGAGAACCTTGCCTGGCACTGACAGGAGCATGATCCCTCGGTAGTTGCTGCAGTCCCTGAGGTCCCCTTTCTTTGGCAGCTTGATGACGATCCCTTCTTTCCACTGGGCTGGCACCTCTTCCTTCTCCCAGATCTTGCTGAACAGGCTGTGCAGCATGTTGACGGCTGTCTCTGTGTCTGCTTTAATGGCTTCTGCTGGTATCTCATCCGGCCCTGCAGCTTTCCCATTTCTCAGTGTCATGATGGCTTTCCTGATCTCCGCCTTAGAGGGCTTGTCGCAGTTGATGGGTAGTTCTCTCTCAGCTGGTGGGATGTCTGGTGGTGTTTCAGGGATGGGGCGATTTAACAGCTCCCTGAAGTGTTCTGCCCATCGCTTCAGCTGTTCCTCAGTTGTTGTCAGTGGGTGCCCGTTCTTGTCCTTCACTGGTTTGTCTGTCTGCTGAAATTTGCCCGCGAGCTTCTTGGTCACCTGGTACAGGTCTTTTAGATTCCCTTGTCGGGCTGCTTCCTCTGCTTGACTGGCCAGGTTGTCGATGTAGTCCCTCTTGTCCTTCCTGGTGCTCCTCTTCACTTCTCTGTCAGCTGCTGTGTATTCCTCTTGTGCCTTTGCCTTAGCTCTTCTTGTTCGGCTCGTGTTCAGTGCAGTTTTCTTCTCTTTCCTAACTTCCAGCTTCTGGATGGTATCAGCAGAGATCCATTCCTTATGTTGGGTCTTTCTCTTGCCAAGGACCTCTTCGCATGTGTCATGCCAGAGTTTCTTGCTGTGTTCCCACTGTGTCTCGATGTCCATTTCACTGTCTTCTATCAGGTCTTGCAGTGGCTGGAACCTGTTGGAAAGGCTGATCCGGAATGCTGCTTGTGTGTCTGTGTTCCTGAGAAGTCCAACGTTGTACCTGGTCCGTGTGCTGTTGGCGTTGGTGTGCCTCTTAAGCCGAAGTCTCAATGTTGTTGCAAGAAGGTGGTGGTCTGATGATACATCGGCACCCCTCATCACGCGCACATCCCGCCACGATCTCCTGAACTTCCGGCTGATGCAGATGTGATCAATCTGGTTCTCCGTGACATGGTTCGGCGATCTCCATGTGGCCTTGTGGATGCGCTTGTGTGGGAAGATGCTGCCTCCTATCACTAGCTGGTTCAGGGCACAAAAGTCTGCAAAGCGCTCGCCATTTTCGTTCATCTGTCCCAGTCCGTGTGTTCCCATGGTGTCCTCATAGCCTGTGTTGTCTGATCCAATCTTGGCGTTGAAGTCTCCCATCAGTATGGTCATGTCCTTGGCTCCTCCTCTATCTATCACTGTCTGCAGTTGTTGGTAGAAGTCATCTTTTTTCTCCTCTTCCGCATCATTGGTGGGAGCGTAGCACTGGATGATGTTCAGCTTGATGTCTTTTTTCTTGGTGATGAATTTGGCTGTGATGATGCAGGAGTTGACAGGTTCCCAGCCGATGAGTGCCCGCTGTGCCTCCGGTGCCAGCATCAGGGCCACGCCCTCAGTGTGGGGGGCTCCATCCTCTGTGTGTCCAGAGTACAGCAATTGCTCTCCCGATGAAAATCTCAGCTGTCCTGTCTGTAGCCACCTTGTCTCACTCAGTCCCAGTACTCCTATCTTGTAGTTCTTCATCTCTCTTGCTACTTGTATGGTCCTTCCTACTTCATACATTGTCCTGATGTTCCATGTGGCTACTCTCGTTGTTGTCCTGGGTGTTAGAAGGGGGGTCGGCCTTGCAGCTTCCTTTCGGCTTTCACTGCAATGCGTCATAGGTCTCCGGGATGGAGACCCTTCCTCGCCCAGGTGAATGTCTCGGTTTGTTGCTGTCGATGCTTCAGTAACTTAGTGTATTTTACAGATAGGGCTGTTAACCCTACGCAAACCCGTTTAGCCTCTTGGAGAGGTGGTCCACATTCGTCTGACCTCTACCCTTCGACCTGTCCAGCTTGGGTGGCCCTGCCAGGAGCATGTGCTCCTGCTGGCATAGTTCTCTGGGTCATTGAGGTACACAAGCCACTACCCCACGACAAGGGTTGGACCATGTAGGGTCACACAATTACACATACCAAAAATGATGCAAATGGACAGCACCTCACTTAACCCTGGTGGTGCTGAGAACAGAATATTCTGGATTACCTCTATGGTTCTATCAGCATAAGACAAATTAATTCAGCAAGACCAAGGTTAATGGCCCATCTTAAGACAAATTGTTCTGCGCATTTTTGGTAGTGACCGATGCTGCACCGATTAGGGTTAGACACCCGAAAAGTCACAGCATCTGATGAGCTGGTGCTGAGCCAACAGAAAGCTGACAGCAAAGTGAAAAGCAAGGCATCAGCTTAACACATTTTGTACCGTGCACGAGTGTCCCACATTCTTTAACTCTTTTTTTTTTTTTTTTGGTTTTAAAAAGCATGCAAAAATCAGGGAAGATTTACGGTTCCTTTACAGTAAAGGCTACGCGCCAGTATTAGCTTCCGGGGCATGTAGTAACAATTCGGCTAAATATAGTAGAAAATCTTTGCCCCTTTTAAATTTGTATGCAGAGTAAAAAATGGCAATCTGGTGCTTTTTGTTGGCTTTGTAAACAAGTTTCATGCCAGGTAATAGTAAAATTAGGGAAAAATGAGGCTGGCTTGTGGACTATTTGTATTCATGCGCGGCTGGCACAGGAGCCAGCAGACGACCGTGGAATGAGGGGGTATGTGGTCGCTGCCAACATTGCCAAAAAACGGAACATTGGAATTTGTTTATATTTCCTCTACGCATGAGTCTATGGCTGCCTGATTTTTGTGAATTTTTTGGTGAATTTTAAAGCATTTCTAATGTGTCATCTGCAGTGTTATGTGTAAGAGGAATATATAGCGTTTTCCTCCAGATTTTCATCTGTGGCGCATAGCCTTTAATGGCCCTAACTGCAGCAAACATGAATATAAATTATAATGAAAGCGCAACACTCCCACTAAGCCAAAAGTAAATCCATACAGACTTGAATTATTCATGATTTTTTTAAAGCAGGCCACTGGTGCACAACCCAAAACATACTTGTTTGGAACTGCGTTAAGTGCTGCGGTCACTTGCTGATTATAAAAGCTTTGGGCTCTTTGAATTATCACTCGCAAATCCTGCATACCCAACTGTTCCATAACTTCCAGGAAAAAAACTCTTCTTAAATTTTAAAAATATGATTATGTGCCTCTAGACTTCACTGTAGTGTTACACAACCATGAGGGTCTGATGGAGCAGCTGGGGACCCACTTTGAGGAACTGCAATCTTTGTGGACATGTCCTATATCCAGACAGCAAAACAACGCATCTCCACAAAGAAAGATTAATTAATGACAATTAATGAATTAACAAACATTGACAATGCATACCACAGGACCAGGAGCCTCCATGGGTTTTGCTTTCTCCTTGTGGAAACTGTAGTTGGCTCCAGAGGCCTTGGCAACTTTCTTTATGATGTCGTCTTCATCAATGTCCGTTTCCGTACGAGCATTTACTGTCACATGCACTGTCTGAAACCAAGGTGAGAGGAAGTCCTTTTAAAATGTGCAGTCTCTGCACAGGTAAAACAAAGGCATCAAGAGCGCTAGAATTCAGACAATACTAAAGTGGCATACAGACTGAACAATAAGCACATGAAAACAGTCAAAATACTTGAGTAAATCTGTGAAGCATATGTAATAATGTATATATATATATATATGAACCTGAACACTCGACCTACGAGTAAGAAGCATGTTAATTTCAGATAGAAACAAAATAGTTGAAATACTGCAAGGAAACTTTACAAATGAAAGATTATTGATCACCACCCTTGCCTTGCTGTGGGTACTGTACAGTTCAGAAAAACTCAAAACATCTACAAACCTTGAGAAATGCAGTAATGTCTCTCAGGTGGGCAGTACACTTAAGTTTGAACGAGTCTTGAGCACCCTCTCCTTGCTTAAGATTGAAAGAAAAGAACATTCATTAACATGCATTGATTCATAAATGTGCATAACTGTCTAATACACACACACAAAATATCAAATTTTAAATATTACTGTCCAAATTTCTGTAAAGTGTAAGATTCAACAAATTTATGTACATGCAGGGGTCGCGCTGGTTTTAAATTTTGCATTTTCAAACGCAAGGGGTCTAGAAAAATGCGTATAGCAGGAAAAAAATGCGTATGGCTGAGGTAACATTGCAATTACATCAGCGGTCACTGAAGTCGAACCCCCGCAGGCCAAAACACTAGCGCTATTCACTTACCATACTAGAAGTACTACGATCTCCTTTCCCTTGCGGAGAAATATCGGGCTGCCGTTCTGCTTAGACATCTTGGGATTCTCTAGATCATATTCTCTACTTCAGTCGGTCGGCATCACCACGCTGTGCAACTGATAAAGTGATCAACTGGCGCCAAACTTTCCCACCGAAAAGATCGCCAGGGCCGATTGCTATTTTTAGCTCCAATCACCAACTGTTTTAGTTTATGACACCACACTTTGACGCCGTACAGCCAATCAATGACTGCTTTACAATTTTCCCGCGCACCCCACCTCCACTTCCCCCCCACCACCACCCACCCTCGCAGAGCAACTGTACCCGATGACAGAAACAAAGCGAGAAGCTGATGTCAGCGAGTTAGCGACTCTGTCGGCACTCATGGGCCGTCTCAAAATGCGTACACACCTTTGTAAAATGCGTATGGCTGTTCCAAAATGCAACAAATACGCACATTTTTGCAATAAACGCTACCCCTGTACATGTGCAAAAATGTGCATAAAGTGCTGAGGACAACACTGTAATTGTAAACCATATTTTGAGAATAAACTGAGCCAGATGTATTTTCATATAGTTTACAGATATTGTATAAAGCAAGAATAAAATAACAGCCTACTTACCCAGTTGATGAGGACATATTTTGGAAGAGCAGTGTTGGGGTCAGTGACCCTGCAGTAAGCATACTGTATGTGTCCACTGTTAACCTCATCTGCCACCTCTTCGAGTCCTCCATCTGCGTTTCATGGAACATTAAAACTTGTTTAAACTTATGAATTCATATATATACCAGTATAGCCAGAACATCAACCATATCTGCAGGACTGAAAAGCAATTTTAGTTTCCGTCACTAGTCAATTTGTACCCTGATGAAAATTTTCATTGGGAACTTTGGGGTGCCATATTACCATCTATCACAAAAGTTTACAGACTAACACAACTCCATACGTTTTTTAATGCTCCCCTGGCATGGTATACTGTACACAGAATTTTTAAATAGTGTATTGCTTGTGTGTGTGCACGTGAGAGAGAGAGAGAGAGAGAGAGTGTGTGTGTGTGTGTGTGTGTGTGTGTGTGTGTGTGTGTGTGTGTGAGAGAGAGAGAGAGAGTGAGTGCGTGGGGGGGGGGGGGGCGAAGCTTATCACAAACCTCCAGTGCTCACAGTCTTCAGTGTATTTGTCAAGCCTTCATACCCAAATATGGCCCTGCAGCAAATCAAACACAGAATCACTAACTGGCTGTACAGAAAATGTACTTGAATTTTAAAAAGTGATGTTAATTTAAAACAAATAGTGAAGTTTATCTTTCCCAGTTTCTAAGTCTAACAATGTTTTAACCGCCGCTTCTGCTATGACTGTCTTAACACAGTGGCTCCTTCTTCTTACGACCAAGGTCAACTGTATGACCATTACTATTGTCGTGTGAAGGTGGTGCGCATGGGGAAACGAAAGATGTGGAAGGGGGGATGGGGGAAGGATGGGGGTAGGGGGTGTACTGTGGCTTCTCCATGAATATAAGCTTACAACTTAAGCGTTGTAACCAGAGCTTGGCTGGATTCTGGGGAAAGGTCTTGGTTTAGGTGATGCTACTTTCGTGAAAAGAAACCATTCAGAGCATGTGATCAATGATTAATCGGCCTGTCCTAAACCTCGCTAAGAAGCGGAAGTAAGCGGTGCAGGTTCCTCCCTCTCCGTGTAGTTCATCACAATGATAACTGTTGGTAGTTTACGTCTCAGTTAGGCGGTAGAAACAAAGAAAATCGTTACCAGTTTGTGTCGGAACTATCGCTGACCACATCGTTGTACGCTTTCAAGAGCGAATCTTTGTTTTTCTTCAAGTCTATCGCCATCCTGTCTCGCCAAATGACTACCGCCTGCGAACTACGTCATCGAAAGGTGTGTACGCATGAAGACACGACGTAAAGGGTTTATTTATGCAGGAAGTGCGCGCTCCGAAATCAACATTACCAGCTGATTGTAAACAAAGGCTGAGGGGTTCGGACCAGTCCTTGCAGAAAGGCGCCTTCTCTTCAAACACTTTGCAAGGTCAGTCTGAAACGACAGGCATTGTTTATGATGTGTTTTATTTGTTTTACTCCTGTCACACGGGCTTCGCACAAATGGAGATGGTTGGAATCGGTGCCCACCTGCGGCACCTAAACCCGTTTTGAGAAGACAGAGCAGCGACATGGTCTTTTTCCTATCTGAAAATTCCCGTCTCGTCAAAAGAGTTAGTTTTCTGCATAAACATTATTTCTTTCATTGTGTGGAATGCTGACAGATGCATGTGTGCTGACAAACGAACTTTCACAACTTTTCCTTTGATCGGCCGTCTTGATAGATAGTTGGGAATGCAGCAGCGGACTTCAAATTAACCGAGGTCTTTGACACTGACGCTGCCTTATCTGTGGTGACAGCAAAACCCATAAGCACGAAGTATATAATAAGACAGACACGTACTGCTCAACTACAGCTAGTCCAGTTAGACAATAGTAAGAACACAATATTGTGCAGGTGAGAGATGACAGTGCAACTACTGACCAAAATTATATATAGTAGCATCTGTTTCTCTATTTTTCCCACTACAGGCAGTTTGAGCTTGTAGGGGCACACTGAGAACATTCTTGTCAACCGTAACAATAACAACTGTAGATGCCAGTGTGCTGACATGATGGTATGGACAGCTTGAGCCTCCCACTTTTTTTTTTTTTTTTTTTTGCTGCTGTCTTGGTCTAAATTCTCATCACTTTAGTCATTTATCCTTTGCTTTCATTTCACCAGTAGTTTTAGGCATTTCACTTCATTTTTTTTTTACTTGAAATTGAAACAGTCTAATTCACTTTGTGTGCATGTGTGTGTGTGTGTGTGTGTGTGTGTGTGTGTGTGTGTGTGTGTGTGTGTGAATTGGGTCATCTTCGTAGACAGCATACTGAGTCAGGGTGTGTTCCTGTTTGTTAATCTCTCCCTGCAAATGCATTTTTTGTACACTCACTCATTCAGTTATGCACCAGCTGAACAGTGCCTGTTGACATTGAAGAGACACTACCAGTGCTTCCCTATTATTTTCAAAATGAGATTGTGTCCATAGCTCATGTTTTGTCAGATTGTTACGGTGACAGCCACAAAACAACAAAAGTTAAAGTGAAAACACTTATCTGAAAAAAATTTCTTTGGAAATAGGGTAGTACAGTACATACATGTATGTGTTAACATTCCTCCAAGCTCAGCTGGGAGCAGTGGAACAGCACTATAGGGTGTAGAAAAATTTTCACAAGTGTATTAACTGATAAATGTACCCCGTAGCCTATAGAAGTAGGGTAGACTGGCAATAACTTGCCCTGAATACTGAAAGCTAGCTTAGTGATAGTGCTATGTTTTATAACCCTCTGGTGCCTTTAATTTATTTCAGTTGCTAAGTACAGTTTGTGGGAACAGTTTTGAAATATTGTAAAGAGGAATAATTATTTTATCAATGTAGAGAATGTTTTCTGAAATCTTGATTATAATTTTAAAATTCTGTGCCTTATATGGTGAATTGCATGGTGTATAATTTGTAAGAAAAGTATAGTCATCATAATGACCAGAAATTACTAAAGCCAATAAAATAGACAATAAAAAAGGGACTGTGTGCCTAGATGGAGAGAGGGTTGTGCAGTCCATAACTTTCGTTTTCTTTGTGCCATTCCCAGAGGGTTTTTTTGTTTTGTTTTTTTAAGAATTCCTAAGAGCCGCTTACCCCCAACCCCGACCCCCACACTCCACCGTCAAGCCCCTCTCGCTCATCCCGTCCCCAGACTTGGGCCAGAGCTGTGTGGGTCCTAATCTTAGTGTCCCCAAGTGACAGCGGAGATAACTTGGACCCCTAGCGTGCACAGTCACTACTGGGGCTCTCTCTGTTGTGGTTGTCACGCGTGACTGCCCAGTCTCTTCCATAACTTCGGTAGTCGTGTCCCCCCTCAGGCCATTCGTTTAACTCAAGGCCGTCCTTGGAATGTAACGGCTGTCTTCATAAACGTCACTTGACATATTACCGTAATCCCAAAGCCAGCTAGGGCGGCATGTGTGTTCCCCCAGAGCCAGATTGTTCTAGTGTTTTGTTACTTGTTCGTGAATGTTGGCGGATTGGACATATATTTTCTCACACATGTGAGACTTCTCTGAGTGTGGCTGTGTGATTTCCACCACTTCATCCCCGTGCCTGTCGGGTATGTGTAAATTTGTTTATTAACAGAGCTGATAAATTATGAAAAAGTGTCAACTTTGAAGGCTCGGCACGTTTTGCCAGGCATGCAACAACGCGGTAGAAAACTTCCTGAATGTGCGTAATCCGTGCATCAGAATCAGTCACTTGAGACACAATATGGCAGCAGAAACTATTGTGGTGACTCTGGTTGGCGTAGATGTTGCTCTTCATATAAGTAGAAGCGGACTAGGTTATTTGGTTTGGACTGAAGACCAACTTGTCAGCGCTGATTGGCGGCTAGTTTCAGTGACTTTGTTGATTGGGAGGTATAGAATGGTTAGGCCAAAGGCCAAATTTCTCTACTTCTAGAAGCCGCAGAGTAATGAGTAATGATCAGAAGGAACACCTCATTTGGCAAGCAGCCTTAGGGCCTGTGTAAGCGACCCCCCCCCCCCCCCCAAAGCAATAGTGTTGTCCATTACTCAGTGAAGTATGTATTTGTATGCATGTATGTGCATGTACATCATATTCACTTGCATTACAGAGGCCACTGTTATGTATCAGCTGGCCAACATGATTTAAGAGCTGGAATGTTGGATGCTTGATTTACATGTACTAATGTATACATGCATGCACCCATATGTGCCACTGTATTTGTAAGAATACTGCAAATTAAAGCCACTTTACCCAACTGCTCTGCTCAGATTGACTGAACTGAATCCAGCATGCAGGCTATATAAATCACCCACATTCTCTCTGTCATCAATTTCTTTTCTTTCTTTTTTTCTTTTCTTTTTTTTTTTTTTTTTGGGGGGGGGGGGGGCACCCTGAGAGAACCGGTGTAGCATCCGGTCCGGTCCCCCCTCTGAAGTAGTCCCCCGGGGGACCAATTCGTGGCAAAAACTGCTCTATAATGGTCCCCCCCTTAGACATCCAGCCTCGTTTTCGACTGGTCCCCCTGGGCGATTTTGGTCCCCCCTCGCATCCAAAATAGGCCCCCTCTCGAACTGGTCCCCCTCTTTTCTAACCAATGTAGAGCTATGTCAGTATTTATTTTTAACTTTATTGTTACAAAACTTTATTGTCCCCAAAAGCACAGGGCCATAGGAACATTTTTTTTCTTTTTTTCCGATTTATGTGCTTGTTGTTATTTTTGTGTGTGTGAGATATATTTGTTTGGTTGTGTTCTTGTTTCTTTCAGTTGTTTTTTTTGCATTGGTTCTTTTTTGCTGTCCACATTTCCTGTCATTTTTTTTAAACTGGAAATAGCATTTAGAGAATAACATCAAAGACCAAGTATCTAATATTTTCTATACAACGCCATAGAAAAAATATTTCTTCAAAATTAAGTAAGTGTCCATGACATGAAAACTAGTTGCCACCTTTGGCTTTCAGCGTACTTCAAGTAGACAGTCAAGACTGAGTACCAGTGTCTCAAATCATGACCCTTGAAACAACAAAAACAGCAGAAGACTAACAGTTCTCAGGCTGGTCTAAGGAGTGACACAAAAAACAGGAGCAAAGTGATGTCCAAGATTCATTATATAAATTACTCTGTCTGTTTTCAATGGGGCCGATTGCCAAACTGGCCCGTATTTCAGCCACCTAGGTTGTCGGCCTGGAGCCTCTCTTGTGAACACATACACGGGCGTGTCCAAGAGGGTGGCTGCAGCAAATATCTCAACCTCGGTGGCCCAAGTACGGAATGAATTGTCGTGTACTTATAATTATAGGCATGTTTGACACGAGTCACGTGACGTGTCAAGAAGCGTGGCGACCGTTTTCTCATCCCACAAAAAAAAAAAAAGAAAAGAGAAAACAAATCTAAACTTTTAAAAGTGATTTAACTTCGTAGATTTGCCGTTCTATGTAGCCTATACTTTTGTTTTTTAGTGGCGACCGTTTTCTCATCCCACAAAAAAAAAGAGAAAATAAAAAAACAAAAGTATAGGCTACATAGAACGGCAAATCTACGAAGTTAAATCACTTTTAAAAGTTTAGATTTGACACTGTAACCTTGACCCAGTTCAAGATCATCTTGAATAACATCTCTGTACAAAAATGAAAATAATTATACATATAACGAAAGAGGTGTGTGTGTGTGTGTGTGTGTGTGTGTGTGTGTGCGCGTGTGTGTTTGCGTGCGTGCGTGCGTGAGTGAGTGTGCACGCGTGCGTGCGTGCGTGCATAATGTGTGTGTGTGTGTGTGTGTTTGAGAGATGGGGGGAGGAGAGAAAGTGTGGGGGGCGAGAGAGAGAGAGAGAGAGAGAGAGAGAGAGAGAGAGATCCAGAGTCACGTTTTCTACTGAGTTGACACACACTATAACAATAAAGTTAAAAATAAATACTGACATAGCTCTACATTGGTTAGAAAAGAGGGGGACCAGTTCGAGAGGGGGCCTATTTTGGATGCGAGGGGGGACCAAAATCGCCCAGGGGGACCAGTCGAAAACGAGGCTGGATGTCTAAGGGGGGACCATTATAGAGCAGTTTTTGCCACGAATTGGTCCCCCGGGGGACTGCTTCAGAGGGGGGACCGGACCGGATCCTACACCGGGACGGACAAAGGGTTCAAATGAGTGATGCCACATGCTAGCTGTAGGTGAAAAATCTGGTGCTGAAAGTGGAACATGACCACCAACATCTTGCAGTTGGAGTTGGTACCATTACTCCGTCAGTTGCCTCTATCCAATCCAGTGTCCTTGTTTGTAGTGCAGCAGTATTCCACACACACACACACACACACACACACACACACACACACACACACACACACACAGAGTCAGGGGTTAAGATAGTCATTACGAACTGTTTGAAGAATAGTACATGTACTACGTCCAGGACCCATCTCAAACGATTTGTCACCTTGCAGTGTCTGAGAATTGTTTCTGAACACACACACACACACACACACACACACACGCACGCACGCACGCACGCGCGCGCGCGCGCGCGCGCGCACACACACACACACACACACATGAAGTATTGCATGTGAGTTACCCAGCTGCTGCACACAAGTATGTATACATAATTATGTGAAAATGGTAAATGGGATGGGAACCAAAGTGAAAAGGTGTATACATTACCATTCTATGTGTAAAATTCTGCAGTTTTTCAGTGTGTGATACTGATAGAGAGAGAGAGAGCTGGCGTATTTTCACTGATCAGTATTGTAGGCACAGGTTGTATATTACATGTAGCTTGCTCACTTGGGCCACAGTAGCATCTGAGACCATTGTGGTGACTCGATCTGGTCAGTGTATAAGTTGTTCTAGAAGTGTACCACGTAGTGGTTGCGGAATGAGGACCGGATAGACATCACTGATTGGTTGCTATTGTTGTCGTTTTTTTTTTTTTTTTTTTTTTCGAGTCCCAGTCCGCTCAGAAATGAACCATAGGTTCAGAGTGAGTCGCATTTCTATCTCCAATATTATAAGCCACAAAGTGGCGAAAGCAGTCACAGTGGCCAAATGAAACAACTTTCTGTCTGGTAAACACCCGTACAGCTTTGAAAGTGGCAGTTTTCCATCTCGGCAGCGTTACGAATACAGAGGCTTTAAAGTAAGCAAAGTGTCTATGTGGTTAAGTTGTAAGATGTTGATGTCCGGCTTAGAAAGAAACCAGACTGGCGCTCATTGAGTTTAGTATACACAAGGTGTTGACCTGCTAAGATTATCTTTTACACCAGTAACTGGGGTGGATGTCCTGTGGAGTGATTGTTGAAGGCATTCTCGCACCTTAGCTCCATTGAAATGTCGGCATTTGGGCCTGCATAACATGACCTGCTTTTGCCACTGAGGGTAATTTAAAGTGTGCCTGTAAACTGTTCATGGCAAATTAGTGATCAGGTGAATGTGTGATACTTTCGTACACGAACAGTCTCCAGCTGGGAAGAATTTCATTGTTGAGTGCAAGCGCTCTTTGTCATGGCGCTACTTTTGCCTGCTGAGTTTGGTGACACGGGGCATTCGAATGAATGGAATGAGTATCTTGTCAGGTTTGTTTTGATTGTCCTCCTGTATCTTTGCTGTACGTGATCTGACCTGTATTTGCCTGGGAAATAAAGTGGCAAACTCATAGCGTGCCTTCAGATTGTACGTGTATACATTTGTGGTGAAACATATATATATTATACTGTACTGAAAAGGACTGTGAGAGCCCTTTCAGTCATGGCTCAATTCCTGCCTGCTGAATTTTGTGACATGAGTCAATTGCACGAAGGGAATTTGCATCTCTTCAGGTTTGTTTCTATTTTATGGATGGTTTGTCTTCGATTTCTGTTTTTTTTTGTTTTTTGTTTTGTTTTTTTTCGTTGTTATTAATTAACTTACCAGACTGAGAGCCTGTTTTCACTAGCAATTAATTCTGTAAGCATTCATAAATGTTGGTTTTAATTTACATGTAAATTTTCTAAACAGAATGGAACCTAGAAAAAAAAAAGACTGTAAAGTTAAAACACATTCACAAGCAAAAACGTATATACACTGTATATATATATGAAAAATGTTATGCCCATCTTTGTTGTTTTTTATGGCCTTGTTTAGGGACAAGTTGACAACACGATAATACAAAGAGAGCATTCATACTCGTACATGTCAGATAGAGTAAAGAAAAACATGTGTAAGATGACATCATTCTGACAGGTAAGTATAACGCTCGCTTCAGAACAGATAAGTAGCACTCAGCTTCAGGGTAGAAATCTGAAGCATGAGAGATTTTAAAATGAGTCATGGGTCATCACTGTTCATTGACCCTGAGGTGCCTGGCTAGCCAAGCTGATAGAGTGTTGGCCGTTCAGTGCTTGAGTTGTGAGTTCGAATCCCAGCTGTGCGCCAAAACTTTGCACTGGCTTTTTTGCGTGTTGCCCTATCTTTGTCATGACCTGTTTGTGGTGAACAGGATGTTCGACCTGTCACCATGCCCCCGTTGATTATGTTGCACCGCAAACCTTGATTTGGCACATTAATTGACATCATCCTGAAGGTATTTTGGAGTAAATGTGTCTTGAGAATAGAGCAGGATAAGCGTACAGTGCACATATCATCCTGTACTGTTCTTAAAATACAGCTATGCCAAAAGTTATGACGTTACATGTACGTCAACATGATTGGATGGATGTTTTACGCTTTTCTCTCTTTCTCCGCCTCATGCGGGTGATATCAAAGACAGCGCAAAGAGAAAAAAGCCAGAACAAATATTTGGCCCCAACTGACGTCGGCATGAAGGTACCCTTGCCCTTTCAAAAAGAAAGAAAAATAAAATTGTTCATTTGGGGCCCTTCTTCCGTTGTTTCAGAGACCATGCAGCATCCGTGTGCCCCATGATGGTGAACCAGCCTCACCCCAACGATGAGGTGGTCAAGTGCGTGGTGGTGGGCGACTCCGGCGTGGGCAAGACGTGTCTGGTGTGTGCGTGGGCCTGCAACGCCCAATACGACTTGAAGAAACTGGTCAAGACCCACGTGGCCACTGTGTGGGCCATCGACCACTACCAGCGGGACATTGAGGTCAGTGTGGATGCTATCCACGAGGGACAGATCTGTGTGTTTTGGAAGGAGGGATTTGAGGTTGCAGATTATAAGAGATGGGGGGAGGGTGTATGGGGTGTTTGGGGGCAGTGGTGTAAAGCTGCAGAACTGATTGGGTTTAGGGACAGGTACCAGGAAAATCATACCACAGCCTACCTGAGGCCCACCTGTATTTTTTGAAAGATGTAAATCACATCTTTTAAAGAAGCTTGCACACACATTTGCATGTGTGTGTGTGTGTGCATACACGTGCGCGCGCGGCACACACACACACACACACACACACACACACACACACACACACACACACACACACACACACACACACACAGAGTCACCGCTGATGTGCACACCTTCTTTGTGCAACCACATCATATTTGTCTGCTCAGATTTAAGCATTCAGTGGCTGATTTTTTTCCCCCACTGAACCCATTTTTTTTCACCTGAGACTGTTTAGCCAGACTGTCTGACAAAAAAGATTGATTAATTTTGTCTGGTCACCAGCAGCCCTTCAACACAGTGTGGTTTGAATTGAGTGTTTAGCCCAGCCAGCCAGAACCTACTAAAGCTGCCCCTTCCCACCTCTTGTGCTGGCAAGTGTGGCTATTTTGGACCCGTCATCCCCGATGTTCAATAGCAGAACATGTCTCCCCATGATGAGAACTGGTGGTGAGGGGGGGGGGGGAGGTGGTCTGAGGTGGTCTAAGACACACGCCTAACTGTAAATTCACAACACATATTATAAGTGTGTGGCGGTGGCTTTGAAGTATGTGTACTATGACACAAACTCCCTTCTATATACATGTATTTGCACTCAATCACCAGAGTATATGGGCAGCTTGAGCAGTTGAGGACAGAGCTGCCCTTGATTCGTAGCTGTTATGGCCTCTCAGCGCCGCTTGCCTAGTGCTTCTGAAGTGGTGGCAGTCTTCTTCACCTCATTTTGTAGGCTGCTAGTTGGCGGCTGAGATCATTGAAAACAAGGAGAATTGCAGTGACTTTTCATGTTACAACCTTCTCATGTATAAGCACAAATGGAACCCCAAACATCTCACATCTGTGTGTGTGTGTGACAGTGTGTGTGTGTGTGTGTGTGTGTGCACGCGCTTTCACGTGTTCAACATTACAGTTGTCACGTGTGTTGGGTGGGGTTTGGGGGGGAGGGGGGGGGGGGGTTACATTTTGTGTTTCTCACATCAAAGTGCATATAGGCCAAACATACTGTGGAGTAATGCCCTCTGCACTCAGAGGCTGTGTGTTTATCTGTTGAATCTGTTTGCACAGTAGATGTAGTTGTCACGAAGGTCAGGGTCGAAGATAAAGACAATATAATGAGAGAATAACAGAAACAAAAGAAATGGGCCACCTAAACACGCCACCAGTGACAGGCATGTGTGTGTCAGAAACAAGAAATAAAGGCTAAGCTCTGAGCTGACATTTAAATTTAGTGCCTGAAGATTGTGTCTGCGCAGAATGCTGTATGTTTTGTTTTTTGACCTGCACACATGTACAAGGGCTTGCTTTTGATTTATGAACGCAGGGGGAAGTCTGTACTAAATTACATGGGGCACTATTTTGTTTAGTTCACTTACCTACTTGTCTGAAAGGATGATCGTGTATGTCTCTCTGCACCCCTTCTATATAGATCTGCTTCTTGCAAATAAAGTTCCCCAAGACACAAGCTAACCTTTTTCTTCTTTTCTTTTTTTTTCTTTTTCTTTTTTTCAATTTGGTACAGGTTCTTGAACGGTCCTGGTGTGAAGTGGATGGAGTTCGAGTCTCTCTGCGTCTTTGGGACACATTTGGCTACCATGACAAGGATCGCAGATTTGCATACAGAGGGTATCTTTTTCTTTTCTTTTTTTTTTCAATGTACACTTAAAACAACAAAAGAGGTTCATTCATTGACACCTACAGCACCCTAGCCATCTTGATTCATATATGAATATCCGCACACTTTCATACATCTGCATCAGACATCGGTCATGATTGATTGATTCATTTTCGGAAAGTCTGATTACTGTCTCACTAAAGGGGACATATGTCCTATCATTTCTGCACCATTGTGGACAGTATTCAGGACAAATGCCCTATGCTTTCACAGTCCACCTGGGCATTTATCCTGTCATAGTTCCCATACATGAAACCCTGCCATACCCTCTACAAGCTTATCTCACAAATACTTTGGGTTGGTAACAAATGGAAAGAAGCTTACTGTCCAAATTCTCACAAGACAGTATGTTCCTTTAAAAAAAAGAAGATATTTTCCACTGATTATTGTAAGGGTGATTCCATTTTAATTAACTTTGACAAAAAGAAAGTTGATTTTTATTTTTTTTATTGCTGGTTTTAAATAGCAGAGCAGCATTTATGGGTATTTGTATGCTGTGTATTTGTATACCGATACATTGGCACAAATCAAACCTAATGATTGTGTGTATATCTCTGTGTACTTGCAGGGCAGATGTGGTGCTGCTTTGCTTCAGCACTGTACGGCCCAGCTCCCTGCGAAATGTCAAAACCATCTGGTACCCAGAGATTCGGCGTTTCTGCCCCACCACACCCATCATTTTGGCGGGCACACAGACAGATCTGCGCTACCTGTACAATGATGATGATTACCTGAAGCTGGAGAAAGGACTTATGTACAAGTAAGAACTGATTCAGTCTTTATGATGGCTATGGCCTTTGATAGGAGTGAGAGAGAGAGAGGGGGGGGGGGGGGGGGATTTTCAAACTTACATTAAATTATCAAAATTTTGTCTGATTGGCTGCAAATCATACTGTTATGAAAAGATTAAAATGCAGGTGATAGAAGCAGACTTGTTTTTGTTTGTTGTTGTTGTTGTTTTCTTGCATTATTTGATTGCTCTCTGTGTTCAGTATTCTCACCGCTTGCAAATATTGTTAGGTTTTGCTCACTTCAAACAAGAGTTGTGTTCTTATTGCACGTTTTCCTCAATGTTTAATGTTTAACTGGGCCACTGTTGCATGCACACAGATACTTGGAGCTATGGGTGAGAATATGCAGTTTCCTTTCAGCTGTTCATGAAAGTTGACAAAACAGCTCACTGTAATTTTTGTTCTTCTTCGTCCCAGGGACATACATGAAGCTGACATAGTTACGCCTGCCATGGGTCATGAGGTAGCAAAGGACATTGGTGCTCCATTTTACGAGTCCAGCGTACTGACCAAGTTCGGAGTGAGTGACATTTTCATCAACAGCGTGCGGGCTGCTCTCATCGAGCGACGCAAGCTCAAGTTTTGGAACACGCAGCTACGCAGAGTTCAGCGACCCCTGATCCAGCAGCCTGTGGTCATCCCGACACCAGCCCTCCCCAGCATCATCATTGCACCCCCGTCCCCTCAGCCCGGACTGCCAGCCATGCTGTACGATCAGAGTGAATGTGATGTGACTTTTGTCCTGAGGGGAGTGTGTCTGGAGGCCCACAGGGTCATCCTTGCAGTTTCTTGCCAAGTTTTCGAGGACCTTTTTTCCTGCGAGGAGTTTTCCAAAGTTCCAGCTAGGCTCCGGCAGCAGCCGTCACACATTGAGACCTTGCGTGACGCGTTTCGCACCCAGTCCGTTACGAGCGAGGACGAGTGCTTGTTGGATAATGACGTGAACGGACAGGCCGCTAGCCCTGAAACAGGGGCTGCGATGCTTGTGACATCCACTGCCAGTCTGAGTCCTACACACTCTCCCCCTGCCGTTTACCCCCTGACGATTTTCTACAACCACCCAGCGATTGAGGCTGTGGAGGTGAAGAATCTGGTGGACCCGTTCACCACTGAACGGACAGAGCTGCGGACATTCATCACGCTTCACCCAGACATCACAGTTCGTGCATGCCAGCTGGTCTTGGAGTTTCTGTACTCGGGAAATGTGTGTCAGGTATGTCATGCAGCATATTTTCCATCATTTGGCAAAGGAGCCTCAGAGCCATTGATTTGATAACCACTTACAGGCCCTTCTACCATTCATGATAGATATATGTGCAGACATTGCGAAGATTAGTTAGGCTTGGTATTGCATACAATCAGTCAGACTTTTAAGGGAAAGTGCACAGTGCATTTTTGTTGCGCGCACACACAGACACACACACACACACACACACACACACACACACATTCACCACACACATACACATTACCCATCTGTCAGTAAGATATATTTGGCAAGAGGGGGTGGATCTAGTTTTCAAATTTAGAGAGTTGCACGCACGCAGAACCAGTTCTACATTCGTGTAAAAGTGATGCATTTTATGATTTTTCTGTTGATGCTGTACTTGTGTTTGTATTGTAATCAACGTGAATTCTCCTCAGATAACAGATGCTGGTTCTGTGAGGGAGGTACGTCGGGCAGCAGAGTTACTGGGATTGAATGATCTCCTGTTAGGACTTGATAGCTTATTGACAGGAGAGCTGTATCTCTGTGCCGAAGTGGAGAAACAAGTCAGTGACACAAAGCAGGCGCGACTGCGCACCCTGGCTCTCAGTGAGGATGGCTTTCTCACAGGTAGGATCAGTGGTGGTGGTCTTTACTTTTTTTTTTGCATGCACATACATGCACACAGACACAAACACACAAACACGCGCGCACACGCGCACACACACACACACACACACACACATTTCTGCATACACACGCTTTCGCACACACATGCAGAGAGAGAGAGAGAGAAAAAAAAATGTACAAACTGTGTCAGTAACTACGTGTACTGCATGTACTAAATTCAGATCAAAATTCAGACGCGGCATTTGGGTTAGCCCAAAGTAAATCACTGTTGATGTATACTATATACTATAGCTGCAGTTAGTCCTGAATAGTCTCGTCAGACACTTGACAAAAAAAATTACAAGTAGTGATCAAGGTGAATGCACCTACAGATGCATGCAACTACCTCTATGGCGTTGCATATGACTGCATACATGTGCATTTAGCTGGTGGTGTTGTGTCTGTATTTGTGTGCACAGCAAGTTTGAATATGGTTTTGTTTCTCACAAATTGTCAGAAATGAAAAGCTGTGATTTTTTTTTCTTTTTTCCTGACCAGATGTGCTGTTTGAGGTGGATGATGGCCAGGTTGCTGCCCACAAAGTGTTGCTGATGGCCGGCTGTGAGATGATGTATGCCATGTTCAGCAACCACTTTCTTGAATCATCTGCCGACGTGGTCAGTATTTTGGCTTGTGAAATTCAGCAAATGGCAAATTCAAACAGATAAAGGAAGATTCAGTTTGATGCAGGTTGTCATCGGTTCATGCATACAGTTACTGATTTGTGTAATAGCAGCTCCCGTACTATGCACACACCTTCCTATCCTGGCAGTTCTGGTAAACTATATGCACTGGTGTGTATCCCATAGGAATAGGGACTGATAGTGTACATATATTAGTTAGTTGATGTGTTCTAGTCTATCTGTTGCAGTTTGAAATGTTAAACCACACCAACAGCTGCTTACCCACTAAAGCGCATTATGCTAGCATATTATGCGTGTGTATAACTGATATCTTATACTACACAGGTGTCATTTTCTGGTGTCAACTGCGACACATTTCGAGCCCTGATGGAGTACATCTACACAGGGGAGGTTACTAGCCTGGGTTCTGCAGACTGCATGTCCCTGATTGTGACAGCTAATCGACTGTGCCTCCCACGTCTAGTCAACCTGGCCGAAGCGTACATTGTTTCGGAGCTGCAGCGTACAGACAGGAAAGTGCCAGACTGTGTTGAGGAGGCTGCCTTGTTGCTTGAGCCATGTGAAGTAAGTTTGAATAGAAATCAGACTGTTAAAACACCGAATTGAAATACATGTAGAATGTTATAGACATGGAATTAGTGGACAAATGTCTATAAATTCAAATGTAAATGGTTCCCATACCGACTGTTACTGCAATAGCGCCCTATGACTTACTTCACCCAAGTTTGATCGACGTTGTCCCAAGGTACTGCTGAGATTGTACATGTATATATATATATATATGTACTCCGTCTTCCATTCCCCTTCTTTCCTCTCTCTTCTCTGCCCCTCCCCCCCCCCTTTTTTCTTTTTTTTTCCTTTTTGCTGTCTTGTTTGTGTATTCTTAGTTCTGTTTTGCTTTATGGGAAACCACTTATCCTAGTCCACTTGCTTATTTGTCTCTAGTATATCTACTTCTCTGTATGTGTGCCAACATTGTAAAATACTAAAAACAGAATAAAAAAGAAAAATTACCCTACCAAAAAAAAAAGAAAAAGAGTTTGAATAGAAATAATAGATAGTGCAGGTCATAGGCTGTACCTCACAATATCCTAGAACCTTTACGTGATTATGTGTCCTTTGTTTTTTGTGCTTGTGTGTGCATTTTTTTTTGTGTGTGTGTTGTTTTTTAGTTGTTTAGAGACTGTCCCGACAGCACAATATCAGACAAAGTTATTTTGGACATGTGTGTATTAACATTGCAACATAGTTTACCGGGTATTCTCTGTCCTTTAAAATCAACAGGTAATTTTTTTCCTCTGTTCCTTAGTATGCTACAGAGAACGTACAGTTTCAAGCAGGTTTGTACTTCTTGCAGCCTTGGTTTTCACAGGTTGTGCATTTTACTTTTTGTTTTGTGCATCAGTTTTATTTTTTTATGTTGCTGGCAGCTGCACAATGCAAACCAGCTGACACGGTGGTGTGAGAGGTTCCTGAGCATCCATTATCGTGAGCTGACGCAGATGTTTGGCAAACTGTTTCGCAGTCTCCCCAAAGAAAACCAGGACGCCATTGAAAAGAAAAGGTGGCCCCCAGTCTGGTAAGCCCACCCCACCCGGAGTGGTGGTGTCATGGTCACCATAATTGACCCCTTTCTTTCTCAGTTGGATAACTAGGGCAGTAGTTCACTTCAAGAGGTGGAGCGAATAACAACAAATAAATAAATAAATAAAATAAAAGTAGAAGATTGAGGTCAATGCTGACCTTCCTGTTTTTGCATGCTTTGTTTTGATTTTCTCAGGTTGTCACTTTTTTTTTCTTCTTTTTTTTTTTTTTTTTGGAATGGTCAAACACAGGTAAGTTTTTTGTTGCTGTTTTTTTTTAGGGGGCGGGGTGTGTCCACACATGCAGTACTTCTTTACCCACATTACCCAGTATTAAGAACTGTAGATCAATTCAGTCTGGTTATCGTTTGTTTGGGGGGTATGTTAGTGTTTTTCCCCACTTCAGTAACCTTTGTGTCTTTTTCAGGCATCTGAAGGAGATGGAGCGTTACGAAAGACAAACGCATGACCGCTTCAGCTACCCAGCCCAGCGCCAGCGCCAGGACTACAACCGGTGTTTTTCGGGGTGTCTTTGCTTCAGCCGTCGCGCTCGACACCGCCTCAACGACCCTGTTGACCTGCCCATGTAGATTTCCACATCGTCAGCCATGACTGGTCACCAGTAGTTTTCTTTAGCCACACATCACCTGTGTCACAGATTTTACTTTTCCAGGAATCTCTCTCGTGATATTTGGCAGATAGTGTTACTCAGTCAGTTCTGTTGGAGGAAAAAAAAAAATGTTTTGAAGGTAGTGGTATGTTGTGGGAAGTTGAGATCTCTATTGAATGGATGGTGACCAGTTTTACCTTGTAAGAGGGGGAGAGAATGAACGAACAAACTTTATTTTTCAGTGGAAAAGCTTTAGCCTTACAATGGTAATTTTTTCCATCTACCATGTCTGCAAAATAAGAAGAGCTATTGTCCAAACAAACAGAAAAATAATTTTTAAAAAAAAACACACAAAGCAAAAACCACAAAAAAAAATATAATGAAACAGAAGCCTTTTTTAAGTTGGGTGACAGTGATACACTCAGTGCTATTTTTTTTTTCTCATTTTGGAAGGGGAGAAAAAAGAAAAAGTGCTTGCAGTTGTGAGGATTTAAATTGGGATCTGTGATCATGATACACTGCACTGTGGCATATTTTTGAGGTCCTGGTGATTGCCTTGCACAAGTCTTTCAACAACTGTGACATGTCAAGTGATTTTTTTTTTTTTTTATTTTTTGCTGCCACAACTCTTTGCCGGCTCCAGTGGTGTTCCTCCCTGGTAATGGGTGGAATCCATGGAGGGATCAGAAGTTGGGGCAGTTTTTATTATGCATGATGATGGAGATGAGGATGATGGTAAGATGATGCTATGGAGGTCCATGTGGTTTGGGACTGTGGGACAGGGCCGCATTCCACGCTTCCTGTCATAAATATCCTGGAATTAACCAGGCTCGGGAACTACAGCACCTGCGGTGCCGGCTGTGTAATCATCCACATCATAAGACGTGTCATACAAAGGGAAGCACCCCCAAAGTCGCACCGGTGAAGTGGGTGAAACTCGGCTGTGTGGCAACAGCCTCCCCATGGGCCCGTAGCACACCCGCTCTGGGTAGGAGCCGACCTAGGTAGGAAAAATCCCGCTTGCCTCGGCTTGGACTCGAACCCTGGTCTCCCGGTCCATAGTCCGAAGTGCTAACCACTACACTACGGGCCAGTGATTTTTTTTTTTTCCCCCTTGTATCCCGTTTTTGTGAGCAACATTCAGCATGACATTGTATGAGGCACATTCACTGAGTAAGTAGCTGAGGAAGCTTTGTTAGGCAGAGAAAGGGGAACAAAGAATTCTAAATAAGAAAAAGAGAGACTGCTTTGTAACTAATTTCGTGGAATTACTGACTCAAGCCTTCATATCCTCATCCCACAGTGGTCATTGAGTGATTCATTTTTGAAATGTCTGATTAGTTTCGTATCATGGCAGACATATGTCTTTATCATTTCTGTGCCACAGTGGACAGTATTCAGGATGATTGTCCCGTACTTTTACAGTCAGCCAGGACATTTGTCCTATTAAAGTTCTCACAGATGTAAATCCCATATAAAGCACGTATGAATGATGTACGTTCTTTATGCTGTAGGGAGTCATGATACATTGCTTTTTACAAGTCATGCTGAAAGTGCTTTTGACAGTACTACTGAAAGACAACTAAGGCTTTATCTTATTCCGTGTTGAGAGGGTAAGAAGCTTTACAACATCTGTAGACAACAGTCGCTATGTACGTTCACGATGGTCTGAAGACTTGAAGCGTTTTCATTGTTCGACATGCGTTCCAGAGCTTTGGTTTCTGTGCTGCGGAACATTGCCATGCAAGCTCCATTCCAGTACCCACCGCACCCCCTATACATACTGTACAACCCCTTAACCTGTTCACAGCTGAAGCACTAGCCTATTTTGAACTGCCCAGCATTATCACAGGCATTGTACATACACTGATGGTGGATTCTTGGCTGTGCTGTGCTGTGCTGTGCTGTGCTGTACATAATTAGATAATCTATATATATTATGTACACTATTGGTATTCTGCTTCCAGTTTGCATTTCACTGACAGATACTGCATTTTGTAGTACATGTATGTAGAGACGAGCTGGCAGTCTGTGTGTTTGCTATGCACCAAAAATTTCTTCAGCGTGTGAGTGTGTGTGTGTCCTTTTGCACGCGTGTGCATGTGTGTGTGTGTGTGTGGGGGGGGGGGGGGGGGAATGTGGGGATCACAGTTGTATGCAAGTCTATTATGTCTGGATTTATTTCTTAACCTTGACTTAGAGTCTTGTTCATGAGTAGGTAGTGGTCAGCATGTATTAAATTTTGTCAGATGGATCCCTCATAGGCAGTGATAACGTTAATGGGTTACCTCATAATGGAATATCTCTGTATTTATATCCCCACAATGAAGCATTGCTGAGAAGAAAAGCACCAAAGAAATCTCTCATAGTCAGTGTCTGAGGCACCTTAGAAATGAAAAGTAGGTATGAAGTTGCCTAACTTTACCCGAAAATATGCAATATTGTTACTTCTGGGATTTTGTTGTTGTTGTTGTTACTGTTTTTGTTTGATTTATCTATGTCATTTTTGTTTTTTGTTTTGGGGGGAGGGGATGGGTGGGATGTTGCTGCTTTTAAGGGCAGATTTTGGTGCTGCATTTCTCAATATACTAACCCAGTGGTAATCTGACCATTGTCTGGAAAAAGGGCCTATGTGCCATGAATTTGATGTGCGGTTAGGCTCTTTCTTCACTTGATGATGATAGTGTGGTGGTGAATTTTTAGTGACTGACAATCGTTTCTGAAACAGATAATGTGGATGAAAATGTGCATGTACTTTTCCGTGAGTACTCTTGTTGTTTTTGTTGATATTTCCGTGAACTCGACAATGATGTATTTTTCATGGATATTCAAGTATTGTAAAGCACTAATAATATTACTCGTAGCATTGAACAGCTTTGTTTTGAAATCTCTCTCAAAGCTGTCCTGCCAGTCTCAAGGGGCGTTTACCAGTTATGTATAGTAGGCTGTCCTTTTGTAAATTATGTATATGTACTATATACTGTACCTGACTAAAAAGGATTGGAGAGGAGGAGGTGGAGGGCGGAGGGGGGGGGGAGGTTGAGGGAGAGTGGGTGTGTGGATGAAGGTTGTGATGCTGGAAGCAACAACAAAACTAAATTGATAACGAAATATAAAAAGATGTGGCTTGCCAGCATTCCTGCAATAAGCTAAGTTATGCTCAACAACATAACAAAAATATAAAATTATACATACCCACGGAGGCATAATACTGAACTTCCTGCTTTTGTGCTGTGTTGTTGTTAAAGTTATGTCATAGACTGTACTCTACCACCACTTCACGCCTCACCCAATGCGCGCGCACACACACACACACACACACACACACACACACACACACACACACACACACACAGGTGGGTTGGTTGGTTGGTTAGTTACTTAGGTCTTAACACCACGCAAGCAACAAAGACTATTTCGCGGCTAATCAAGGTCCTTCTTCGCCAAATTAAAATAAAAAGGAAGACAATAAAACAAGGTGTAAATTTATGTAAAAAAAAATATATCTGGTTTAAATTATAAACACATTTCACTTCTTTGTACATTGAACATATACAGGTCGAGGATAGTCCGTATTACTTGAGGTGTCAAAATTTTATAGAACACATTTGAATCTTCCAAGAAGCTTAAGATGCAGTCAGGGGGAACATCCCGGAACAGCACCTTCAAAGAATGGTCAGGTGTGAGTGGAGCAGGAGAGGCTGTGTGATTTGTATTTGAGCATAAAGAAGTTGCGGTGGTCTTGCTGACGTGCATGTACTCCTTGCCACATTAGTGGTATGTCTGTATACATACTTGCAATGAAGTTGGGTTTTTTTTTCAGTTTCAAGTATTCAGTTTGTACCTGACGTATATAACTGCTTGATATGTGCAATACGTTCTTTGAGGTCAATGGCATTGCATACATGTGCATTGTATTCACATCACTTTGCTTATTACGCATACCAGTATGCATCTAAATAGAGAGTGAAATAGCAGCCCTTGTCGCGTTACACTCTGTGTGTGTGTGTGTGTGTGTGTGTGTGTGTGTGTGTGTGAGGAACAGCAACAAGAAGGAGAGAAAAAAAAATGTGTGCACAGAGATCACAATCATAGCTTTAAGATCTAATACTCGTACATATAGATCACTGTTCTGGCAGGTTTTATAGGGTTAAAACCTCCTTATATCACACACACACACACACACACACGCGCGCGCGCACACACACTGACACACTGACAAACACGCATACAAACGTGGAACTAAAAAGAATTGACCGAAACCTTCATTGTGTTCAGATTCCCGACTTCGCACAAAGTTTACATTGTGGTCTTTTTTTGTATCGTTCCAGACGGTTGACTGCTTGCGAATTATATGCAGTAAAACATACTGTAATGATCAAGCAGCAATGCAAGCGTTTCGGCACTCCTGTTCTGACAGGTAGTTGTTGGCGGATCCACCACAGCCACCCCAGGTGAATTTCTCGCATCTTCTAGTAGCTTCGTTATAGAACCAACGGACAAACACTGCGTCACACGGGCCCACCTCGCCTCCACCGCTACAGTCCTTGTCTGTTCACACACGCACGCACGCACGCACGCACACACACACACACATTGACACATACACAAAATGATTGAGCTATCATAACGGCAGGTATTTTAAGTTGGAGTTACTGTTTAAGACGATTTTGTGTTGTACTAGTCTAATTGCTGACTTTCCAGCTTCACGCATAATACTCAAAGCAGGCTTTCCAGTTTCCACTCACACGCAGTACAGAAAAAAGTCTTCGGATAGCCACTAGGGCCTCAGTAACAAATACATTTTCTCAGAAGGACCGTGAAAATTGGCGTACACTGAATGGTCTTGTTTTGGTGTCACTGACGTTTCGGCATTGTCTTCAACATGTGGAAAATGGGCGAATTAATATCAGTGCTGTCAGTAAACAATTTCAAGGTTTCGCTTATCCAAAAATTACCTGATGACTGTGCGATGCAGACACCAAGAAGAGCAGCCAGCAAAATCACAAAAACCTTCATTTTCAATTATAACCTTTTTTGTACCATCGATTCCAACACACGCTCAAAATATGACTGATCAAATTCAAGATGACGAGAACAGGATCCGAAATGTAGGCTTAGGTCTTTGACAATCTATACTAGGCTACACATCGTGAAATGGCGTTCGTTATCTGTTTGCTGGTGCTTGGAAAAAATTGGGCCAACTCCACGGTTGGAAAGAACCATTCTGCGCTGCAAAGCTAGTTACTATACTCTCAGTACAGCTCCGCACACCGGCTTCGGTTGGGCCATTCGACCCAAATGCGGCGCACGCATGCTCGGTGACCTCTCACCCTTGACATGGTACCCGCAGCAACTGGACCACTTCTTGTCGTCTGATCAAGTGGATCGAGCACGCTGGAGATCAGCAATGCGACTGGTTCGCCAGTATACCAACGAAAACGCATTCAAGTTTGACTGGTCTAGCGAGCCGCAGTTGGCTGGATATATCCGATCAAAGCTGACCTGTCGGGGGGGGGGGGGGGGGGTGGATAAGATAACCTTTCACACTTTATAAGTCCATTTAACTGGCATGTAACCATGATGTATGTTACAACAGTGCCCCTTGTTCTGTGCATATTTGTATACAAGACAAAATGGAGATCCAAACACTTTATTCGGCATTTTCTACAAAATAGGATTCATGCGACGGCTACATGTACCTTCAGTTGGCCTAACCATACACACACACACACACACACACACACACACACACACACACACACACACACACACACACACACACACACACACAAAACAGCAACAACAAAACTTCTCGGCAGTCCACGTTTATGCAAGCCGGCCGCACGAACTTCCGCCCGGACAAGGCCGGGACACCCAACCGTAGTTTTCAATGAAATTTTCATACGATCATGCAGGTTATCACGCATTCCCTCAGTGATAGGAAGTTGTTGTCATTGCCCTGGCACCCTCCGTAGGTGAACTCCTCGCAATTGCGTGTGGCAGGGTTGAAGAAATAGCGCGGGAAGAGACCCTCACAAGGACCTTGTTCAGGTTCTTCTACGCATCCTGACAGAAAACACAGTTTCTTAGTGTAGTACTCTTGATACAAATTGAATGGCCAGATACACCTTTTAGTAGGCAGGGCGCGTGATGAGGGGCGTCGTGAATAAACCGAGGTTGTGCCCTCGGTGATGAGAAGAAAACGTACGCCATGGGGTCAGTAGTAAAACGCCCGAACATCTACGCCTAATAATAATAATAATAATAATAATAATGGGGTGAGCGGTGGTCTAATAGGTAGCGCGTCGGATTTAGCCGCTGCGCTACTGCGGAACCGCCGTCACCAATGTCATGGCGATGAAGCGTGTTTTCGAGCCCAGGTCGAGCTTGTGATATGTGATACCATTTTTTTTTTTTTTTCTGGCCGTGCCGGGCTGCTCATCGGAGGTTTCTCTCAGGATTATCAGGCTTTCCTCCCCCAGCAAAATTGTTTTAAAAAAAAGATGACAGGTACTGGATGGCGCTGCACCGCGGCGACGCGCTTCTCCCGGGGGGGGGGGAAGCAGCCCGAATTTCCCGAAAGGGACAATAAAGTAGTTTTTTTTTTTTAAAGTACTTGTTGGGATTGTTTAGCGGTGAAGACAGTTGTATGAGTCGGTGGCATGCCATCCCTGTACCAGGGGCCAAACGCTACTCTAGGTCCCCTAGAGTAGCGTTTGGCCCCTGGTACAGGGATGGTGGTATGCTAGCTGTGTTTGAGTTGTGAGAAGGTGGAGGAAGACTGACGAGGGGGCGTTGTGTATGTCAGGGTGTTGTGTGGATGTTACAGTGTGTGCTGCATGTTTAAGAGAGGAAGCTCCGGCCTTTAAAGGGACTGATTTATATTGGAGAGGAGCTACACGATAAAAGTACTTGTCTAGCGCTTATTCTCGCAACAAAGCAACTCATAGCGCCACACACACACACACACACACACACACACACACACACACACACACACATACATGCACACACACACACACACACACACACATGCACACACACACACACACACACACACACACACACACACACACACACACGCACACACGCACACACACACATGCACGTACACGCACACATCCCATACACGCGCGTGCACGCACTGACACACACACACACACACACACACACACACACACACACACACACACACACACACACACACACACACACACACACGCACGTACACGCACACATCCCATACACGCGCGTGCACGCACTGACACACACACACACACACACACACACACACACACACACACACACACACACACACACACATATGCACGCACACACACACATGCACGTACACGCACACATCCCATACACGCGCGTGCACGCACTGACACACACACACACACACACACACACACACACACACACACACACACACACATATGCACGCACACATCCCATACACGCGCGTACACGCACTCACACACACACACACACACACACACACACACACACACACACACACACACACACACACACACACACATGCACGCACACATCCCATACACGCGAGTGCACGCACTGACACACACACACACACACACACACACACACACACACACACACACACACACACACACACACACACACACACACAAAACACGTACACGCACTGACATACACACGCACTCACACACACACACACACACACACACACACACACACACACACACACACACACACACACACACACACACACACACACACTGCCTGATGCAGATATACAATTACAGACAGAGGCACTGAGTCAATGGCAGATCACTGAAGTGTGATTGAAGAGCTTGACGGAAGAGGTGGGTTTTCAGGTTTGATTTGAAATCGTTTCTCTTTTGTTTTATACTTCTACGGTCAACCAGAACATTTCTCCTGTTATAATTCCCACGGATACGAAGCCCTGCATTATTATTATTATTAGTAGTAGTAGTAGTAGTAGTAGTAGTAGTAGTAGTAGTAGTAGTTGTCATCTTGACATTTTGGAATACTCCGACTTACTTGCCTGACAAGTCACCAGCAGTGTCGCGAGGATGAAGACCACAATCATATTCATAGCGGACAGGTTGGATGCAAAACTGGAGAAAGTCTTGGTTTCGAAAAATATACTCTGTTTCTCACAACGGACCCCCAAAAAGTCTGGTTTGCGTTACCCTTTGACTTTTCTTTATCTGAAAAAGAAACACTCTCCTTGCCTGGTACCTAGTTGATTGACATCAGACGTCACCTTTGACCTTCTGGTTCTGGTATGTCACGATGTTGATAAGGGAGTTGAAGCGTATCTGGGACACTGGTCTTTCCTAACCGGCTGCGAGATTTTTTTTTTTTTAATTAACACAAGTGACAGAACCGTGGACGTTCCTCACATTCTCTGGCCGTGCTTCCCAAGAGAATCACTGATCAAGTAAATGCTGTTGTAAATTACTTAGTTCCCTCCTTCCTTAGTTAGTCAGTTAATTATTGAGGTGGTTGGTTGGTCAGTTAGTTCTTTTTTCGATATCAAAGACGGGGCAACGATGAAAAAGCCAGCACAAATATTTGGCCCCAGCCGGGATCGAACTCACGACCCGAGCATCAGAAGTCCAACGCTCTACCATTCGACCACCCCGGCTCCCCGTGAGAGAGAGAGAGAGAGAGAGACAGACAGACAGGCAGACAGACAGACAGACAGATGAGCAGACATACAGAGAGAACGCCATGTATAACACTGATCCTTTGTGACGGGTGTCACCGCGGCAGATTTCAAGCAGTCATCTTTATTGTCCCATAACGGGGAAACTGGCTAGTGACCCTGAAGTCACTAGAACCATTTCCAATTGTGAGACGACATACAGAGGTCATTTTGGCATGCATTATAGTATCAGTTTCAGAACGATGAGCGACGTCTATATTTTTCGCGTCTTCCCGAATCAGTCTTCGACTTTGTCAATGTCAGGTTAGACGACAACACACGCTAGTTGGCATTCCTCCTTGGTCAAGTAGTTGTTAGCGTTGCCCTGGCATCCGCCGTAGAAAAACGTTTCGCAGGCTGAAGTTGCTGTGTTGTAGAAATAACGGAGAAACCGGGCCTTGCATGGTCCTGGGTCAGGATCTTCAACACACCCTGTCGAGTTGCCATAGGAAACAGTGAAGATCGTTTATCTACTGGCCTAGCGGCGACATCACTGAGCAGCAAAGACAACAAACTCTAGAAACTGCTTACCAGGAAGTGCTTTTAAACTATGGTTGGTAAGATGGTTCAATCCCAGTGAGAAAAACTGGGCCCGTGTGTAAAAGTCGAGGTTAATTTAACCCACGGCTACGCGCCTAACCCAGACTAGGACAAAAGAAACCCAAAAGCAAAACTGATTAAATTAAAAAAAAAAAAAAAAAAAAGGAAGCGAAGAAAGGAAGAGAAAACTCCTTCTATAACGGCTTAGACACCTTTCTGGAATGGGCCCTCTTCTTGATTTAGAAAATTATTTTTTTTTTAACCCTAGCGCTAGTTTAGTTCGAGGTTAGACTCTAGCCCGGGGCTAAAAGCCCTAACCTCGACTTTTACATACGGGCCCTGACCCAAGACATTTTGCACGTTTAACTCATTTCCTACCGCGCACCAGTATCCCGCCACGTGTTTCAAGTGACCCTTCTTTCGGTTTTGGCCCTGTATGCGAGAATCAGGCAAGAGTAATGGGTCTTTCACGGCTCTTTTGCAAGGGAGAACGCTTTGCCTACATGCTGTGTCCGATAGATCTGGGCCCGTATGTAGAACTCGAGGTTAATTTAACCCACGGCTACGGGCCTAACCCAAACTAGGACAAAAGAAACCCCAAAACAAAAATTAAATTTTAAAAAAGGAAGCGAAGAAAGAAAGACAAAAATCCATCTATAACGACTTAGGCACCATGGTGGAATGGACCCGCTTCCTGATTAAAAAAAAAGTTAACCCCAGAGCTAGTTTAGTTCGAGGTTAGACTGTAACCCGGGGCTAAACTCCCTAACCGTGACTTTTACATGCGGCCTCTGGATTTTTATGTTGTCTGTGCGTTCGAGAGAAGGCACAGTATTGACGGTTGCTGAAGCCACCTTATAGGTGTTTATAGGCATGGGTTGTCAGGAAGGGTCTGGCAAAAGTTAAGATGATTTGGAGGATAGTTCTGAGCCAGAAACAGACAAAGAAGGAAAGACGTGTGTGGCGGTGAGTGTAGTGTTATGAGTGAAAGTGTGATTTCTAGGACGGTTACATTTCCAAAACTAGAAGCATACATTGCGAAACTCCAGTAGGGAGTAAAGTCGTTCTCATGTTCGAGGAATTTGAGGGTGGGTGGGGGTGGGTGTTTGGGAGTTTAACGCCCTTTTCCACCACATACGGGTGATATCAAAGGCGGGGCAACGATGAAAAAGCCAGCACAAATATTTGGCCCCAGCCGGGATACGAACTCACGACCTGAGCATTGAGAGTCCAACGCTCTACCATTCGGCCACCCCGGCTCCCCTCGAGGAATTTGAGAGACAGAAGATACTTGAAACACACAAAGGTGAGTATAATGAAACTGCAACAATTCCACCACCCAAATTTCACTCCATACAGAAATGAATTATGATTTTTGTATATTATTTTTTTTTTGTGTGTGAGGCCACTACTGAGTGCACAACCTCGACGACCCAAACTTACTTCGTAGGAATTGAGTGACGCGAGAATGATTCTGCTATTTTTTTTTCTTTTCAGTTTTTAGTTTGTGCCGAGTCGACGTTGTTTGACATAGATACCTATTAGTTTATCAGCGTCTGCAGTGACAACAAGTGAATTATCTATTTTAAACTCATGACTGTGTTTACTGCCCGTCCCCAGTATGTATAGATTTTATTTGTTGAGATTTTCAAAACTGGGCTTACGACTCAGCTGTGTCATGTCCGCTATGCCCTTGCCATCTTTTAGTTTAGATTTCTTAGTTTAGTTGCATAGTATTAGACTTGGACATCACACATTACTTTAGGATCTGTGTTTAATATGTATGGATTTATATGTCTAGATAAATTAATGTGTGTGTGTGTGTGTGTGTGTGTGTGTGTGTGTGTGTGTGTGTGTGTGTGTGTGTGTGTGTGTGTGTGTGTGTGTGAGCCAGAAGAAAATTTTCTGCCATCGACAGACAATAAAGTTATATTGAATTGAATTGAATTGAATTGAACAAGTCAGCTTGAATATACACCCAACCCCTTCGCCTCCGTCATCAGCAAAAAAAAACAAAAAAAAAACACGAACGGGAGAACTATATTCACTCACCCTCTTTCTGAAGTTGTGCGTGCACGATACACAGAACTGTTAATAAGAAGACTGCCCACGCTGTGTACTTCATTATTCTCACTTGCTGGGGAACACTTTTGAACAAGAACTGGGTTTGGCTGGAGATAGGTATCAAGAGACAGAGAATTTAGTCCTCTACTGGACATACGGTTAAAGACCGAGTTTGCCAGCACCGAACTGTGCTCTGTAAATCCATGACCATGACCTCGAACGCGACATGTCTGATTATTCTTATCGGCTGAAGCACATCTGCAATAACTCTACAACCATCGACTAGGATTTCGTGTTTGTTTCCTTGCTTGTTTGTTCGAGCGTCGTATTGTGTCCGTTCACGGAGGTCATGTGGCAGCAGTGTAATTAGGAAGAGGTATTTCCACTGAACGCAGGTAACCAAGAAGAAGTAGAGGAACAACAACAACAACAACACACACACACACACACACACGCACACACGCATGCACGCACGCACGCACGCACTGGGACGCACGCACGCACACACACCATCTAAACCATCACTACCATTGCCACCACATCAGCAATAGAAACGACCGCAAACTTTAACAAGAAATAGATAAGGACAGCGTGCGCAGAGCACCTGTTCCTCACACGACTTTTCCTGAAGGAACAACAGTTTCCGACATCACCATTTTAAAAAGGGGGTCAATAGCCGGGTCGGCATTAATCTTTACGCTCGGAGGTCATATATTGTTCTGTACAGTCGCAAAACTTGACTCCGACAGATATAGGCCAGGGGAAGTAACGATGTGACACGAATGATTTCCCTTGTGTCGGCTGCCAATTTTCTCCGATTTTCCCAACCTTTCGCGAAAAACAAACATCATCAACAACAAATCCAGCAAAAACAACAACAAAACCCAAAGCAAAACTGTCAGACGGGATACGGGGAAACACACAAATTTTGTTGTTGTTGTTGTTGTTTTTGTTGCGACACCTAGACAACAAATATGCTTCACCTATCCCCTCCCCCCTCCCCCCCCCCCGACATTTTCTTCTTCTAGGCACACCCAGCGTCTCTCTCTCTCCTCCCCCCCCCTTCCCAAAAACAACAACGACAACAACAAACAAACAAACAAACAAACAAACAAACAATAACAACAACGGCAACAATAAAAACTCAACACTGCCCTTAACACTGTAATCATTTTATTTCAGCGTCCAACAGCAGGGGCGGCATGGACAGCGGAGTCGCAGTGTACGCCTGTGTACCCGGACATGCACAAGCACTTCGTTTCGGTGGCCATGACGTCACTTGTGAAGCACGTGCCACCGTGATGACACGGGTTGGGGTTACACGGATCATGCCCTCTGTCTGGTGACGAAGGATAGTTAGTTAGTTATTTAGGGCTTCTTTTTTTTTACGCCGCGCAAGCAGAAGTTGGATAGGGATAAGTACGTGGACCTTCATGTGGCACGGTGAAGCAATGGGTCACTGACACTGGACGGCACTCTGATCAGTACGCAGAGGGACAAACGCGACGCAACGCAACGGGTAAGCAACACAGCACAAAACAACACAATGAAACGAAACGCAGCTGATGCAGCACAGCTCAAACCTGAACACAGCACAGCACAGCACAGCACAGCACAGCGCAGCGCAGCGCAGCACAGCACAGCACAGCACAGCACAGCACAGCACAGCACAGCACAGCACAGCGCAACGCAACGCAACGCAACGCAGCGCAGCGCAGCGCAGCGCAGCGCAACGCAACACAACACAACACAACACAACACAGCACAGCACAGCACAGCACAGCACAGCACAGCACAACGCAACGCAACGCAGCACAGCACAGCACAGCACAACGCAACGAAGCACAATACAGCACAGCTCACAAACCAGTTTTCAACACAACACAACGCAGCTCCACACAAAACAACACAATTTTCAACATAACACAGCTCACAACTCAGCTCACAACACAATTTTGAACACAACACAAAACAGCTCACGACACAATATTATTTTGAACACAACACAACACAACACAACACAACACAACACAACACAACACAACACAACACAACACAACATAGCTCGCAAAACAATTTTGAACACAACACAACTCACAAAACAAATTTCAACACAACACAACACAACACAACACAACACAACACAACACAACACACTAACCAACTGTCAAACAAACAGTCTACTCCAGCAACAACTTGACAAAACCAGCCAACCTGCCAACCAACACCACAAAATATAGGCCTAATGGTCCCGATCAGAATGGTGTCAGGAGCGCTATCGCTCACTATTGTGTTTCTGCGAATCTAGCTGCTAACACTGTTCTCCACCTGTGGATTTCTCATAACACTATCAATACCGGCAATACTATTTCGAATGTTTGCAAAACAGTGTAAACCTGACTTGAATCTAAACTCATTCTTCCCGCTCCAACCCCCCCCCCCCCCACCACCACCACCACGGCGCGCGTTTGTGTGTGTGTGTGTGCGCGTGAAAAACTGCACAAGTGGGTTCACGAACCTGGAAACACTCAATACAAGTGGGTTTACAAAAAAAAGTGGGTTCACGATCGGTAAACCCACTTTTTTCAATACTTGGAAAGAGTAGCAAATGCTCTAAAAATGCCCCCCTATAAATATCTCACTGAACCCCCACTACTCAACTTTTTCCAACTTTGAGTGTTTGCGATTTCACACTCCGTGGTGTGTGTCGGTTTCTGCCTTTGGCAGGTTTCAAGGGGAAGTCACTCTGAAGAGCTATTGATTTAGGTTACCAGTCAACTCGGCCCATTGCCAACTCGGACCACTACCAACTCGGACCACACCATTGTCAGCTCGGACCAAGGCAATCGTCAGCTCGGACCAAGGCCATAGTCAACTCGGACCAAGTGCAGAGTCAACTCGGCCCACCACCGAAAACCATCGCCAACTCGGCCCACTGTCAATTTTATTTCTAAGTCCGAACCTCCTAGTGACTGACCATGGCCAACTCGGCCCACTACTGAGTTAACTTGATGTGCGACGCCGGCTGGTGGGAAAATGGCGGTATGGCTGGGGATGGGGGGGGGGGGGGGGCGCCGCCTGCGCGCTGCGCCGGCAGCTCAGCCATGGAGAGCCGAGAGGTGGTTGTGGTAGGGTGCTGACTATCTATTCGTTGGAGAGTTAAGGGTCTGGCGCGTCAGTGTTAAGGGCCTGGCGCGTAGCTCGGAACAAAGCGCCCTTGCGAAACTGAGGAAAGAAAATGTCTAAGTTTGAACTGACTTTCTATATGACCATAACCAAGCCAGAAATAAAAAAAAAATTCTAAATGTGAACCTCCTAACGGCCATAACCAACTCGGCCCACAGTCGAAGTGAAAACCTCCTAACGATCAGTCGATCATAACCAACTCGGCCCAGTCGGAGCTAAGTGGGACAAAAAAACAAACGAAACTGTTTACGTGTGAACTTCCGGCTAATGAGCATAACAAACTCGGCCCAGTCGGAAAGTGAAAAAAGTCTAAGCATGACTGAACATCGTATCTTTAACAAAGCTTGACTGACTGTCTGAACTTGACCTCAGTCGTAACTAGTAGTGGACACAAACAACTCGGCCCAGTGGAAACTGAAAGAAAAAGAAATGTCTAACTTCAGTGAACCCGGCTCCCATATGACTATGACCAACTCGGTCCATTCGGAAGAAATAAAAGAATGTACAGTAGAACCTTACTTTAGCGACGTTTTCATTGACTGAGCGGCCGTCTTTCGTTCACGGTCGCTTTTGCGCGACACGGGCGGTTTTTCTTCTTTATTGCATCTTCAAATACCGACCATCTGCAGTACGCGACTTCAGACCGCTCAGTTGCAAAACGTCCCCCCCGCCCCTCTTGTTGGTGACCACCCCTGGCTTTGTCTGCGCTTCACACTTCGTCGGCAGCCGATTACCAGTACTAAATTACCACCGACCCCCCACGGCACAGTACTCGACAGTACCCTGCGAGTCTCCGCGTGGAGGGCCACAGGCGACCGCCGACAAAGACAGACCAATTATCTCATCGTTACAGTTGGAAGTCCTAGTGCCACCTAAACACAACTGCAGTTAAGCGGGTGGTGATCACCTCATCCGGTTTAAGTGTCAGTTCCGTTGTCCGTTACACCTGTCAAATCACTGACCATTGTTTTCACATGACACCCTATCACGCGCAGTGTCAGTGCGTGTGAACGCGTGTCCTTGTGTGTGCGTGTGTGAATTAAGGCGGATATTTGATAGGTATATGTGGCTACTAATCCTTGTGTTTGTGTTCAAGTTGACTATAAAGAAAACGGAAACTGAAGAAAATCGGCGCCGGAGAGCCTCAAACCGGCAAAGCCCTATCAGCGACAGAAGGGCTGTGTGTGTGTGTGTGTGTGTGTGTGTGTGTGTGTGTGTGTGTGTGTGTGTGTGTGTGTGTGTGAGAGAGAGAGAGAGAGAGAGAGAGAGGACGTCAATTCCGTTATCTAAACATTTGACGCCGCCGTCAGCCTCAAGCACTGAGATCATCTGAGAATGCTTCAGTGTTCATGTTTTGTGATTTTCCTGCTGGCTTTGTGACTTCCCCGACTGAATTATTTTTCACATGAAATCTGGAAGATCTAGAGGGTTGGTGAAATGTCACGGTCGGACGGGCACTGACGATACTTGCAGATATTGTCTGTGAACCAACCATTTGGCGTCAGCCTCACGCTGCTCGTCTGACATAAGATACTTCTTCGTATCTTGTGATTTCCTTGTTGCTTTTGTGACTTTCGTGACTGAATTAATTTTTACAAATAATCTAAGCGTGAACATCGTATCTTTAGCAAAGTGGGCCCAATCGAGAAAAAAAAATTGTCTAAGTGTAAACATGCTAACGACCATAACCAACTCGGCCCAGTCGCCAAAACAGTCGAAGTGTAAACCTCCTAATGACTACAACCAACTCGGCCCTGTCAGAAAGAAAAAAAAAATGTCTAAGTCTGAACCTCCTAACGAAAATAACCAACTCGGCCCAGTCGGACCTAAATGGGACATAAAAAATGTTTGCGTGTGAACCGGGAAAACTACTTACAAATATATTGCATTGTAAACCTCCTAACGACCGTAACCAACTCGGCCCAGTCGGCAAAACAGTCGAAGTGTAAACCTCCTAATGACCACAACCAATTCGGCCCAGCCCGTCAGAAAGAAAAAAAAAAAAAAACCAAAAAGAAACTCTCAGTCTGAACCTCCTAACGAAAATAACCTCGGCCCAGTCGGACCTAAATGGGACATAAAATACGTGGGAACTTCGTAATGACCACAACCAACTCGGCCCAGATGGAAAGTGAAAAAAAAGTCTAAGCGTGCACATTTTTTTTTTTTAAAGAAAGTCAGAGAGAGAGACAGCGAGCAAAACCCCCTTGCGAAACTGAGGAAAGAAAGTAGTGAGACTTAGTAGGGCTTCGTACGGAGAACTTCGCTGAGCAGCGTAACCCACCTGCATGTAAATTAGGCACGTTACGGGTACCATTAGCTAATCGCAGCGCGTAAGCAGCTTGCGGCCTCTGCCGTGTGAGCCTAATTTACATGTAAATGGGTTACGCTGCTCAACGAAGTCCTCCGTACGAAATCCTACTAAGTCTCACTAAATGTCTAAGTCTGAACCTTCTATATGACAAGAAGTCTAAGCGTGAACATCGTATCTTCCACGAAGTCGGAGAGTTAAGGGTCTGGCGCGTGTTTAGGGTCTGGCGCGTGTTAAGGGCCTGGCGCGTAGCTCGTGACACCGGGAAAGCGAGCAAAGTCGCCTTGCGAAACTGAGGAAAGAAAATATCTAAGTTTTGAATTTTCTATATGACCATAACCATACTATGATATGACAATGACCAGCTCGGCCGAGGGGGGGGGGGGGGGGGATGCCGAAGTTTGGACCTCCTATAATTATGACAATGACCAACTCGGCCCAGCCGGAAACTAAGGGGGGGGGGGGGGATGCCGAAGTTTGAACCTCCTATATGACCATAACCAACTCGGCCTAGTCGGAAACTGATAAGCTATACTGAAGTGTGACCCTCCTGGTGACCATAACCAACTCGTCCCAGTTCGACCGAAAGAGCTTTAGCTTATCGATTGAGCCGAGTTGGTGGTCCGAGTTGGTATAGAGGTTGGTCCGAGTTGACCCTATCCGTGGTCCGAGTTGACTCTGTACGTGGGCCGAGCTGACTAAGGCCATGGTCCGACCTGTCTCAAGGCCTGGTCCGAGTTGGTGGTCCGAGTTGGAATTGGGCAGACTTGACCGGATACCTTGATTTATGTCACTTCCGGTTCGCGGTTAATACGCGCGTGCAGCTGCTTGTGGAATTTGTGGTGCTTTCGTGGATAGTTTTCTGCAACCTTCAGCATTCTTGCGTCCCAGACATGGAAAATAAAAAGGTGAGTACTGTTGTGCATTTGATCTATGCTTGAGTCTTGTCTGTATTTGACATTTCCTGACTACAACGACCTACTTCTCAGATCAAAATCAGTTTCACTTTCAGTGAAACACACCAGCATTCCAGTTGGCTGAAGGCGCTTGATTTTGTTTTCCCGACAAACAATTCATCTATTAATGTACTCTCTTTAGGCATGGGAAAGGGTGTAGAACGGCTGACTTTCATGAGAAACTGCGCGGGGAGAAACGGGTGTCCGCGTGCACCAACGATTTGCATTATTCGATCGGTCGCGTGACACACACACTTGCCTCCGTTGTCATCTGTCAATCGCACAACAATCTGTCGATCGCTCAGTGCAGTGAGTCTAATGATAAGATTGTGTTGCCTACAATGTACGAATATCGACAATATTGTGTTGTCTACAATGTTCGCTCGCGCAAAATGTGTTTCCATTTTAGTGGCCAACTTTACTATTTGCTGAAGATTCTGTGACTGTTGGTGCATGTAAGTTAGGTGTGTTTATTCCACCGGCAGACAATGGCCTTCTCTTACGAATGATGGAGACTGGATCTTTAACGAGTACACTTGATGATAAATGTTGTACTTGTATGTACTCGGAGTAAGCACCACACTCGTGTGTGCAAATGAGTTTGATTTTGAAGAAGGCAAAATCCTAGATCAAATTCTTACCCCATTTGGGATCAAATCCAAGACTCATTGCCTTTTATTTCAGCCACTGTTTTGAAAAAGATGCCGTTTTCTGGAGAGGAGGGGGGGGGGTGTCTTCCTGGTGTATGTGATTTTCTGCTGCTGAGTTCAGCCCAGCCATCTATGTGCGCTGCACCACCACAAGAAAGTGATTGTCACATTGCGTAGAGCAGTCATTTGATCTACACTATAAGCTCATCATCGGGTGATAAATTGTGCTGTGCGATCAACAGAATGATGTTGTGCGACCGACAAATTTAAGAGATCAATCATCTGAGAGATCAATTGTGTCGATCGCTATTGATCTCTTAAGCCCTTGGTGGATTATGTGTGTATGTGTACAGTACAAGTTGTATAAGTCTCGTATAATTTCCATTTTTTTTTTCAGACAGGATCTCTGAATGCGTCAGCTGTCTTCGAGTATTTGAAGTCTTCAGGGATAATAAATGAAAAGGGGTAAGTGCAAACTTTACACTTACACTTACTATTTACTAATTTAGTGGAAATTTTGTTGTTGTTTTTTTCTGAGCCAAACCAGGGCCCAGAATGCTTGCTTTCAATAATACTTTGCATCTGGTAGCCCGGAAAAAATGGTCGGCCCAAAAACTAGAGATAAAAGCTGAGTTATGTTTTTGTTTTCAGTGACATGCATTCCGCTGAGACAGACTGAGAAAGAAAACACACACACACATACGCCATTCACCCATATGAAAAATCCTTATGCTTTGTTAATACACATAAGCCATATGGGCTTTGACATTCTGGCTGTTGTTGACTTTTGTTTGTCCAGATCTCGCAGTGCAGCAAGTCAGCCTGACGTTGATCAGGAAGTCCTTGAGGCGGAGAGCAGTGCAGCTGAAGAGGAGGTACCGGACTATGCGCCTGGTTCTCCTGACCTCTCAGATTCTGCTTCGCTTTCTTCGGTTATCACTGAGTCGGCCAAATCCGACAGTGGGAGTGACATTGTTCTTATTTTGCGTGACGCTTTACGAAGTGGGGAGAGGAGCAGTATGGGGAATTCTAGCTAACATTTGGCTGATTTGCTGATGATCGTGATCGCACGTGAAGACTATGCTGTGGGATATGGCCTTCTGTGAAATTTTAACTGTGTGGTTTCTTTGCATTTGAACACCATTTTTGTTGTTGTTGTTTCCTATATGTTGTGTAGTTCATGTCATGTAGATTTTTCACAGTCTTTTAAATCAATGTTCATATGCAACTTTCAAATGCTTTCTGAGTGTACAGTTCTGTGCTTGTTTAGCTGTTTTCACTGCTAGCACACTGACTTTCGGCGGCAGTTGATTTAATGTCCATGATTTAAAAAAAAAAATATTTATTTATTTATTTATTGTTATTGATTCATTGAATTAATGAAGGTGCTGATTGTACAACTTTGTATTTAAGGGAGGTGATGATTGACTCAAGTATGTACATGAAAAGTGAGTCTTATAGTATGTAATGACCCTCCGGCGCCCGATTGTCCGTCCTTCCGCCCGTCCATCACAAACTTAAACATGGACAATATTCTCGGAAACTATTTACCCTACAGTTATGAAACGTGGCCAGTAGGTAGTACGTGACAAGACCTTTCAAGAAATACAAGTAAAGATGGCCTTGACCCAAGGTCAAGGTCACAAGATCAGTGGAAAATTTTGAAAAAAAAAAGAACTTTAAGCATTTTCCCCTTGACTGTGGCTACTATAACAATGAAACTTGGTGTACGGGTAGTTTAGGGAAAGGGCTTTTTTTTTGGGGGGGGGGGGGGGGGGGGGCTGCCCCAACTCTTTTTGCCAGCTCCAGTGGTCTTCCTCCCAGGTCATGGGTGGAATCCACGGAGGACTGGAAAGCTGGGGTAAGTTTTATTATGCATGATGATAGAGATGAGGACGATTGTAAAATGATGCTATGGAGGTCTGTGTGGTTTGGGACTGCGGGACAGGGCCGCATTCCTCGCTTCCTGCCATAAATATCCCGGCGTTCACCAAGGCCAGGGAACTACGGCACCTGCGATGCCGGCCGTGTAATCATCCACATCATAAAGACGTGTCATACCAAGGGAAGCACCCCCAAAGTCGCACCGGTGAAGTGGGTGAATCTCGGCTGTGTGGCAACAGCCTCCCCACTGGGACCACAGCACACCCGCTCTGGGTAGGAGCCGACCTAGGTAGGAAAAATCCCTCTTGCCTCGGCTGGGATTCGAACCCGGGTCTCCAGGTCCATGATCCGAAGTGCTCACCACTACACTACGGGGGCCGGTGCGGAAAGGGCTTCCTTAATGTATAAGTTTGGATGACCTTGGGTCAAGGTTAGGGTCACAGGAATTGATGGAAATCGTGAAAAACTGCAACATTTTCAATTTCTTGGAAACTATTAGCACTACACTAATGAAACTTGTCCAAAATGTAGTTTGTGACAAGACCTTTCTAACCATGTAAGTGAGGATGACCTTGACCTAGGGACAAGGTCACAAGATCAGTGTCATTGGAACACGTGAGTCACATGGGCTTTGTCCTTCTACTTTCAGGAAATGTTGAATGTTTTGATCATGTGGTATCTTGAAAATTAATGCCCATAACTTGTTCTTTCATGTGTTATAACTGGCACTGCATGCATTCATTTTAGTGTCTAACATTATTTTTCTTCATTTACTTGCACTTCTTGCTTCTATTTTCCCAGTTTCATGTTTCTAAGAAATCCGTCTAATAATATTTCTGTGGGTTCTTTGGCTTCCTGTCTGTTTTTTATTTGCCTTTTTGGAGGTATTCTGCAGACCAGCCCTCTTTTGCAGTGCAAATTCACAATGTGGTATAAGAAAATAAAAAGGCGGTCTCTTTGTTTGTTTAATTCTTTGCAGGATTTTTGTTTCTCACTACAAATTGAGAACCCCAGCGGTGGCCCGGTGGTTAGGGTGCCCACCTCGGTATGCGGAAGACCTGAGTTCCGAGGTGACCCAGTGTCAGTATACTTTAACTGGGGTGAAACATGAAGCCTGTGCTGTAACTTCTGGTTCATGTTTGGCACATTAAAAAGTCAAAGCAGCACCACCCTAAAAGAACCAGTGTAGTTTGCTGGGCATTAAAGCAGCTATTTTGAGTTTACTCTTGAAATTGTAATAATTTTGTACATTTGTTTTGACGTCGATCGATGAAGATTCCATTGCAGTTGACGGAGCGGTTTTGTCGTTATTGTTGTTGTCAAGTTGATAGGAAAACCGCCCCTCCCTTCCTCCCCCATTTATATAACTGCTCATTCCCATGCTTTCGACCAATCAGCTATGGCCAGTCCATTTTGGCTGATAGTATACAAGAGTCTGTACATGCATGCTTCAGTGAAAGTGGATCAGTTGGCTAAGACATCATAGAGTTGTGCTAAATTTATTAACAGTGTCAGTAACACTCCTGAGGAAAAAAAAAAACTTTTTCCCCCGAATTTTCTCCTAGTTTTTGTTAATGCCAAAAGGCATGGGATGACACACTATTTTTTCCCAGTAAGAAAATTCAATATACTGTAGCTCCATTAAGCAATTAATAATCAACATACTTCAAATGGATTTTTGACAAAAAGTAGTCTCAATCCTAAATTGTATGTGTCACATGTAAATGGTATGTAAACCATTTTTGAGTATGACAAATTCTTTGAAATCAGAAACACAACTTGTATACAAGTTTGACAACATTTAGTGTTGATTTGGACCCTGTAGATGATCGCATTTTGCGTCATTGGACCTTCTGTTCCTGTTAATGTTACTTTGATTTGAATAAAAACAAAGTAAAGAGTAATCTGTGTCAGTTCATTTTGAGATTTAGTTCTGTCTGTCTGTCTCTCTGTGTGTGAGTGTGTGGAGCAAGAGGATACATGAAGTTTAAAAACAAAAACAATGAACGTTTTTGTTTATTCTTATCAGCTGAAGTATCTTGATTTTGGGTAGCACCAAACTGGGAACTAACACACATACCCACATTATGATTAAGCATTCACAACCTCATGAATGAGGGGAGTCAGGTTACCTCATGGGTTAGAGCATTGGACATGGAGGTTGCGGGTTCAAAACTCGGGAGAAAATTTTGTTCTTCTTTTTTCCTTGTTTCCCCCATATTTAGAATAGTCGTCGTGGTGAATAAAGTCATAAAACAATGAAAACACCCACCTGCTCGACCACCCACATCAATGAACCCAGTTTTCCGGTTTGGTGAACCCAATTTTATACACTCGGCACTCTAAAAATAGCATGAACCCACTTGTATAAAATGAACCCACTTTTTCCTACGTCTGTCGTGAGGTGGCAAAAATCATTTTTGTAAATCTGTGGTAACGGTTGTTATTAGCAAGTCACAATGAAAGAGTGTGTCAAGCGTTGGAGCCCTAGGAGGTACAGAACTGGTGGAACCCATTTGTGCGTATTATGGCAGGTTACCCACTTGTGCGGTTTTGAACGTATGTGTGTGTGTGTGTGTGTGTGTGTGTGTGTGTGTGGGCGTGCGCGCGTGACTTACATGTCTCACAAAGTGTACCACTGAAGCCCGCAGCACAGACACACCTGTACGTGTCCAATCCGTGGTGGAAACAGCTTCCACCGTTTATACATGGGCGACTGACGCAAGGATCTGAAACCACAAACAACACAAATCAGTTCAACCCTGTCCGAGACGGAACGCTAGCTGACAATTCTGAAGCCCAGACACACCAGCTGCGTTCCTTGCTAGTCAGTTAAACTGAGGGCTGCATTCAGCGTGTTTTACTTGTTTAAATTTAGATTTTACAAGGTGTTGTTCAGGGATGACAGCATATTCGGTTTCTTGAAAGAGTCCAACTTGTTTTATAAAATCTAGTCTCTCATGCAACATGGACTTTCTTTGACCTACCATCCCGGCTGGTGCCAAATATTTGTGCTGGCCTTTTTCTCGTTGCCCTGTATTTGATTTCACCCATACGTGGTGGAAAAGGACGTTAAACTCCCAAACACCCCCCCCCCCCTTTGACTTACCTAGCTTCGAGAATTTTGATGAACATGTTTATCTCATTTGGACCTGACAGTTTTTGGCTCACTTGTGTAACAAAGTGAGTCTATGTAATAGCCCTCCGTCGTCTGTCTGTGTGTCTGTCTGTCTGTCTGTCTGTCTGTCTGTGTGTCCGCAGTTAACCTTAACATGGGCCTTTTCTCAGAATCTACAAATAGCAGAGGCACCAAACTTGGCCTGCTGATAGACAGCCATGAGACCTTTCAAAACATACCATATTGATTGACCTTGACCCAAGGTCAAGGCCACTAAAGCTGTCTGTTTGCTGGGTTTCATTGGCATTTTCTCAGAATCTAGAAAAGCCAGAGACATCAAACTTTGTATGATTATAGACATTGACAACACCTTTACTGACATACCTGTATTCAGTGGTTTTGAGTCAAGGTCAAGGCCATACAAGCTGTTTGCGGAAATGCTTCCAAAACCTTAACATTGACATTTTCTCAGAAACAATAAATGGCAGAAGCACCAAACCTGGCTTGCTGATAGACAGCCGTAAGACCTTTCAAAACATACCATATTGACTGACCTTGATCCAAGTTCAAGGTCACCAAAGCTGTTTGTTTGGAAATTTTACATTTGCATTTTCTCAGAATCTAGAAAAGCCAGAGACATCAAACTTTGTATGATTATAGACATTGACAACACCTTTACCGACATACCTGTATTTAGTGGCTTTGAGTCAAGGTCAAGGCCATACAAGCTGTTTGCGGAAATGCTTCCAAAACCTTAACATTGACATTTTCTCAGAAACAATAAATGGCAGAAGCACCAAACCTGGCTTGCTGATAGACAGCAGTAAGACCTTCCAAGGCATACTGTTTGAATGACCTTGACTGAAGGTCAAGGTCACTAAATCTGTCTCACTGGAAATTTACAATTGCCATTTTCTCAAAATCTAGGGATACCAGAGACATCAAACTTTGTACGGTGATAGACATTGTCAAAACCTGTACTGGCATACTTGTATTCAATTTCCTTGAGTCAAGGTCAAGGCCACTCAAAATGTTTTCCGGAGTCCTTAACGTTAGCATTTTCTTGGAAACAACAAACAGCAGAGACACCAAACAAGGCAAAATGATAGGCAGCAATGAGACCTATGCAGACATAGCCTTTTGAATGAACTTGACTCAAGGTCAAGGTCAATACAGCTGTCTGTTATGAAATTTTACATTACCGTTTGTACGGAAGCTGCGAAAACTGGAGCTATCAAACGTGGCATAAAGATAGTCAATGATAAGCTCTTCACTTACAGATCTCATTTGAATGACCTTGACCCAAAGTCAAGGTGATACACGCTGTCCTTGGAAAACTGTTATGTTGCCATTTGCCTTTTTCTTAGGAACTATGAACACAAGAGACATCTTACTTCAGGATAGACAGTGATAGCTTTACAAACATACTCTTTTGAATGACCTTGACCCATCTCACAAGTGAGCCAAGGAGGCGTTGCTCCTCTAGTTTTTTGTTTTTTTTTTACATTTTGTTTTACGGAATAGCTTTTTACCCTTTTAACGACCTGGCAGAGGCAAACTTTTTTTTAGCCGCAAATTAAGCAAATTCTTCTTAATTGTAACTAAGAAGCAATAAATCTATCTTATCTTATCATATTAGTCTTTGTTGCTTGCGCGGCGTTAAGCCCTAAATAACTAACTAACTATTCTTGAAAGAGTCCGATTTATTCTATAAAATATAGGCTCTCCTTGACTCTACATGTTTAGTTTTTCCAAAGTCTTGAAACTTGTTTCTCATTTAAATCGGATATAATTTTAATATACGAAGATGTAAATATATATTTTTCATATATATTCACATCTTGTTTATGTTAATACCCCCCCATTTTATTTTTCATGACACGGCGGAGATATACCTTGCTTAGCTGAAAAACAGTCTTTCTTGCTTGCGCGGCTTGAAGCCTTAACTAATTAACTTTGATGTTACAGAAAGCAATCCGACTTGCACATGTAATTCATTCGATTAAAACTTCGGCATTGCTGTCTTTTACTTGAAAAAAAAAAAAACTCTGTTGAAGAGTAAGGAGCAACTGAGTCACACGGCTGAGCTAGTGAAGTCTACGAGTTGAAGACACGAGAATGTCTGGTTTGGGCAGCCCAAATTCAAAATCGGCTGACGCGTGTATAACATTGACAGCTGATTTAAGTTTAGGCACCTACCGACAATGGTCTGACAAGTGGTACCGGTGTAGCCGATCGGACATTCACAGACATACGTTGTGGGGACGGCGCCACTGTGGAAACACGTCCCTCCATTATCGCAGGGGTTGCTGTCACACGGATCCAACCCTGTCAGAACATGACAAGATGGCCACTGACCAGCCCAATATGTTGTTTCCATTTAATCACCTGCTGTCGTCACGGTCGTTCTTTTGTAATGCCATGTATACGGGAGGACACACACACACACACACACACACACACACACACACACACACACACACACACACACACACACACACACACACACACACACACACACTCTCTCTCTCTCTCTCTCTCTCTCTCTCAATGGAAACAACTGACCGGGCTTGTCAGACCAATCTTGGTTTTGGAGGAGAGACGTCAAGTTGTTTTCTTTGAAATCTATGACGTTTTCCTCATTGGGATGACGCATAATACATTTGACGTAATAACTTTGACTCGGATACAATTCTTGCAATGAAAGCAGCCCCATGAAAATTGAAGTGTTGCTGCTGCGCAGTGTAAAGATCGAATTTATACCGGCTCAATGTGTTTAACAGACAAGTCTGCGCGGCGAACGTTTTTTCACTATGTGTTATGTCTGCTGCGCGCGCGCGCACACAGACACACACAGACATACGCGCGCGCGCACGCACGCACGCACGCACGCACACACGCACGCAGACTTGCGCGAGCCGCGTTTGTGCATGTGCTCCATTGAGACCTATGTGGTGTTCTCTCACTCTACTATGCTATTGAGTGAGAGTCAGTGGGAAAAACAAAGCTCACTACATCAATGAAACTCCCGCTTTCCCCGTCTACAAATAGAGAACTTCCGAAAAGTGACGACACACCCCCACGTCAATCAAACATGACGTCGGCAAACTGACGCTGATACAGTTTTGCGTCAGTGCGCGTGTGCCTTTTCTGCGATGTTTGTGAGGCGTGTGGCTTGTGTAAAGGAAATGTGCTTCGAGTACAAATTTTCGAGTCAACTGACGACAACGGCTGCAGTGAATTTTTCTATTTTTTTTTGTATATTTTTTATGGCACCCCAGGCTCATTATCTATGTATAGTAGGAGCGATTTTGAGATCTAAAGTGTGTTCACCAGCACTTTCATCAGGTACGGTTTACGCCAAAAGTATAAAAGCGACAACCTCCAAAATTCACTCAGTTGAGAGTCCGTATTCATGCTATCTATGTCCCAAAAATGGAGTGGTTTAGGTAAATATTACGCCTTTAAACGCCAGAAAGCCACTTTTTTTGAAAAGGGCGATAACTCGCAAATCATGTGTGCAATCGTACCTGGATCGGGCCTTCTATTCAACAATCTTGATTCATTTAGAAACCCCAAATTTGAAATCGATCGGTTTAGTATTTTTGGAGAAATAGGCATCTGAACTGGGTTCACATGCAATGTCAACTCAGGCTCGGTTTACATGAAAACTATAAGAGCGACCATTTTCTAGTAGTGAGTCAATTCAGAGTCCGTATTCAAGCTATCTACTGCCAAACAATTGAGTGATTTAAATAAATATTACGCCTGTACACGAAAGACAACCAACTTGTCTCAAAAGGGCGATAACTCCCAAATCACTTAAGCAATCATCACACGCTTGAATCGTCTAATGTAACATTTTGATAAATTTGGATACCCCAAATTTGAAGCCATTCGGTTAAGTATCTTCGAAGAAACGGGCCCGGACACAATTCACACACGCACGCACACACATCCGCACAGACGGCACTCACTGAGGAGGAGAAGTGCGTTCGGAACACCATACGCGTCAGCATCGATGACGCAAGTTTTCTTACGTCATTGTCAGAGTTACACTTGCATAATCGTCTCTGCGGGAGATCGGCAGTGACGTGCGTTTGTACCACAGATGCTTGCCTATGAACGTGGAAATTTTAGCCCGTCCTATTATGTTGTTTCCATTACTATGGAAACAACATGAAAACTGATCACCCTGAGGAGAATGACAGCTACATAATCAACGTACACCTTTCACGGTACACATCTTTCTTCCCGGCCTGGGTCCGCACGTAAAAGTCGGGGTTAGAGAGTTTAGCCCCGGGTTAGAGTCTAACCTCAAACTAAACTTGCTCTAGGCTTAAATTTTCTGTTGTTTTTTTGTTGTTTTTGTTTTAAATCAGGAAGCGGGTCCATTCCAGCAAGGTGCCTATGCCGTTATAGAAGGATTTTTGTCTTTCTTTCTTCGCTTCCTTTTTTATTTAATTTTGTTTTGGGGTTTCTTTTGTCCTAGTCTGGGTTAGGCCCGTAGCCGTGGGTTAAATGAACCTCGAGTTTTACATACGGGCCCTGGTGTCTGCAATCAAAATGCAGAGGTGACCGTGACAGAGTAGGCCTTTTGCACGTGAGCCTCTGCCAAGTACTGCTGACTTTCACTTTTGCCTATGGATTCCCCCCTCCCCTTACAGTTTTCCGATTAACTTATTCAGTCACCACTAGCAGTTGTCTCCCTTGACATTCCCTGGAAAACAGCTCTTTTCACACTAAGGACCGCGTATCCGGTTCCACCCTGCACAACGTTAAAACACGAAGGACCGCATACCGGGTCCGAGCGTTTGAAAATAGCGGTGCATTGGTCACGGACATGGATTACGCAACCCCGGACCGCGTATGCGCAGGAACGTCGAACCGGATACGCGGCGGTCCTTAGTGTTGAATGAGTTAACAAACAGGTCCGTAATATAATGTAGGGCTTCATATCGACTTGGGACATCAGTCATAGACCAAATCATGTTGGAAATGTCCGATTACTTTCTTACAACAGCGGACATAATATCCGACATTTCTGTGCCACAGTGTACAATATTCAAGGCAAGGATATAATATCCGACATTTCTGTGCCACAGTGTACAATATTCAAGGCAAGGACATAATATCCGACATTTCTGTGCCACAGTGTACAATATTCAAGGCAAGGACATAATATCCGACATTTCTGTGCCACAGTGTACAATATTCAAGGCAAGGACATAATATCCGACATTTCTGTGCCACAGTGTACAATATTCAAGGCAAGGACATAATATCCGACATTTCTGTGCCACAGTGTACAATATTCAAGGCAAGGATATAATATCCGACATTTCTGTGCCACAGTGTACAATATTCAAGGCAAGTGTTCTGTACTCCTGTTGTCAGCCAGAGCCCGCATGTAAAAGTCGGGGATAGGGAGTTTAGCCTCGGGTTAGAGTCTAACCTCGAACGAAACTAGCTCTAGGGTTAAACTTTTTTCTTTTTTTTTTTTTTTTAAATCAGGAAGCCGGTCCATTTCAGCAAGATGCCTATGCCGTTATAGAAAGATTTTTGTCTTTCTTTGTTTGCTTCCTTTTTTATTTAATTTTGTTTTGGGGTTTCTTTTGTCCTAATCTGGGTGAGGCCCGTAGCCGTGGGTTAAATTAACCTCGAGTTGTACATACGGGCCCAGGACAATTTGTCTGATTATAGTTCCCACGGATATGACACCTTGATAATGCTTGTACAAATATCATGTAGTGCGATTTCGGTATTTTACACCTCCCTGCCTTTTTTTTCAAACAAACCTCCTAAAACGTCAATTATTATTTCACAACGGAAGTTTGTTTGACCCACGAAGCAAAATTCTATTCAGAGATAAGTCTATCTTGTTCTCGGAGAAAAATAGCCAGCAAGTTCAGATGCCGACTGAATCTGCATAGGTCATCTGGTGTTGCAACGGCATTCATTCGCTCATTCATTCATTTCACAGGGGCGCCGGAACCGGGGGGGGGGGGCAGCTGCCCCCCCCTGTACTCAAGCAGGGGGGGGGGCCAGAGTATCTTTTTGCCCCCCCCCCCTGGAAAATCAGGTGACTATGGCAAGAGGGGGGG
>JACVVK020000348.1:385000-420000 GCA_018292915.2 Batillaria attramentaria | reverse complement strand
TAACTTTGTTTTATTCAGGTTGCTACCCTATAGACCATAATTATGTACTTCATTTTACTTGACCAAGAGTGTTGAAACACGAGTCTTTCCCGTGTCTATTCAGAACTGTCATACAGGTGTGCTAGTCATATTTTCGTTTCAAAGCGAAGGAGAGGACGTTCTTTTTCACCACATAAGGTAGATACATGTATAATGTGTTTGCTATTGCATGTGGCCGAATGGTAAACTTCCAACGCTCGGGTCGTGAGTTCGAATCCCCTGTGGGGCCACATATTTGTGCTGGCTTTTTCATCGTTGCCCCGTCTTTGATATCACCACGTATGAGGTGGAAAAGGATGTTAAACTCCCAAACACCCATCCACCCAACTCGCCTACAATTTTCGACGAAAACTTTTTTTTTATGATGCCACTTTTGTATACCTCCCATGAGTTTTCCAGGCAGCAATCGCACCGAACATCAGGCCGAGGGTTCGACTGATTCTGGGAAGGGATTAATTTACCGTGTCTTTGCTGTGTTTCCTGAAGTTTTCGCGGACAAACATGACGCTGACAGCCAGCCCCATCAGAGAAATGGTTATTCGGGAAGTTGTGACCTAATACATACAACAGCCAGTGTTGTCTGTCTTTCCATTTCTTCTCGTGTTCCAAAATAGCAGTTTGACGTCATTCACTGATGTCACTTTTCCCACCGTCTAATAAAGGTCAGTTACAAGACTACATTTGACACCATTGTCACTTGCGGTTTTCAGGAGGTAAATTTTAGGCTCATTGCGATTTTGGATGGGTCACAAGTTTTCAAATATCTATTTCCAACAGATATCCACAACATAAAGAAAAAGATAAAGAAGTTGTTAAGGGGGTGTTCCTTGTTCTTTTTTGGAGTCTCTTAGAGTAAGTCACCTCAAGGTTATCATGAGGTTTTCCGATGACCGATACAGCCCTTATTACTACCTTGTTAACCCTTCCCCTATCCTGCTTTAAGACCTGCCCGCCCCAACAAACAGCCGAAAACCAGCACACTGCCCATAGCTGACATACACACGTAGAACAAATGCAAAGCCGGCTCTTAACTGGGCACTGCGGAGCGCCACAGTGTTGTCCACAGTTGTGACACAGTTGTGATTTTGGGGGTTTCCGCCGCTGTGGCGTCATCACAGCAACCTGGATTTCAAATAGCCACAACTGTGACTGTGGTTTCCACAACAGATTCTGATTGGCTGTACTACGTCACTCGGCGCGCAAACATGGCGGACAGTGCATCTTCACTGAATCGGTTTGTCACCGAGCACAGCCGGCTGTGTTCAGTTTTGTAGTTAGTAGACACACCGAGCGCAACGACTGTGATGTGCACATGTGTGTTTCGCGCGCTGTGCCCAGTTAAGAGCAGGCTTAATAATAATAATAATAATATATAGTTTTTATAAAACGTTGCTCTCCAAATGCGAAGGACTTGCTGCGCTTAAGGCACACACACACACACACACACACACACACACACACACACACACACACACACACACACCCACACACACACACACACACACACACACACACACACACACACACACACACACACACACACACACACACACACACACACATCTAATTTTAGTGGCGGATGCAGCGACATCAGGCGACTAAACGTACACATAAGCAGACTCAGCAGGAGTTAAGCAACAAAAAAGCTTGACGGTGAAGAAAAGTGATGGGATTTAAAAGTGAAGGGCAGTGAAGGCTGAAGGCACAAATCACTAATAACAACTGACAGTTTCACACGCACAAAAAAAATTCCGAAAAACTCTGGAGACTGCAGTACCGGACACGCTATACCAAAGAACGGGGCAATGCGTAAAAAGCCAACATACAGCCCTCAACCGAGGTGAAAGAATAAGGTCCGTCTATCATTATATGTATGATACTCACCACACCTATGACAGGTCAGAGGGCATAGCTGTTGTCCGATAGAGCCTGCGCTGCAGTCAACACTGGGATGACAAACGGCCGACGATGCTAAATCTATACACTGACCATTAACAGACGGCCCGCTCCGCAGTAGACTGATTGCGAGACAGACGAACAGTTTGCAGGATGAGTGTGACAAGTTAGATCGCGCCATGGTGGACTGCTCTGTCCTGGACTGAGAATCTGTTACGTTTTTGGATGTGTCAAAAGAGGTATACACTCAATCGCAAAAGAAAATTAACATTTTTGGGGGGTTTATTTTTAATCGGAGCGAGAAAGACTATCACGCATATTAGTAAGTAAAGTTGCGTTATCTGTTGTCCTGTACGTGTGTTTGTGTATTCTGAGTTAGTTTGGGTTAATTTTACAGAATTGTGGTTAACTCCGTTGTTCGATTTTAGTTCTTTTTTTTTTTTTTTTTACAAATTTCCTTCTTTCCGTTCTATCCGGTTTTTTTTTAAATATTTAATTAATACAAATCTCTAATTTAATTGTAGTGTTTATTATGTATTATCTTATGTGTATTTTTAATTTGATGTGTATCATTGTCTTTGTTAGTCGACCACACCCAAATTTCCCTCTGGGATAATACAGATGCATTGATTGGTTGATTGATTTCTTCAAAATTATTCCTCATACAGGTTTTCGTTAGAAAGCCGGGAAAGGTTGTACGAAATAAGCGTGTACTCTGAGCGTGTGTCCTACTTTGCGTATTGAATCCAGTCCTCCTCAGATCAGTGGGTCGGAATGGATTTCTGAATCGGTTTTTGTCGTTCTCCGAATGGAACGTGAATGTCAGCTGTCTGATGCATACAAGGACTAACAACAGCATGCATTTGAGATGCATGTAAGGAGACTTACCCAACCGTTTACGCCGGCTACGAGTCACGAGAGTCTCGGACTTACGCCGTAGTCTCCCTGCGGGCCAACAGTGCATCACGCCCCTGATGAATAATCCAGAATATCCACACGTTCTCTTCAGACAATTATATTCTTGCTTCACTGATTATCTTTATTAGAGAGAGACTTAGTAGGATTTCGTACGGAGGACTTCGTTGAGCAGCGTAACCCATTTACATGTAAATTAGGCTCACACGGCAGAGGCCGCGAGCTGCTTACGCTCTGCGATTAGCTGATGGTACTCGTACCGTGCCTAATTTACATGCAAGTGGGTTACGCTGCTCAGCGAAGCTCTCCGTACGAAGCCCTACAAAGTCTCACTAGTGTTGTTCTTGTTCTTATTGTTACATATTATCATTATTGAAAGAAAAGTGAATACTCAATATTGTCTCGAAGAGAGAACAGTTTCTTTAACCACTCAGCGTATGAACAAGGTGTTTGAAAGAAGGTAAGTAGGTAACTTGCCTAGATAACAGGCTTGCCGCCGGCGCCGCCGGCACAAAAATACACTTTCCGATAAGGGTTGGTACAGACGGTGAGGCCATTACTGTCGGTATGTCCTTATTCCTTTTGTGGTTGAGGAAGAAATGAACACACACACACACACACACACACACACACACACACACACACACACACACACACACACACACACACACCGTCATGTGGCGCAGTACACACAAACTCAGAATCAGGGGAGAGAATATAGTCGATCTTTCCTTCCCCGCAGTTCGTTCCCTTTATCCACTCACTCCTCACTCTTTCCTGAAATTTCCTCCCGCGGCCTTTAGCTATAATTATATAGAAATGTTACGTAGAAAAGCGACCAGAAGCCGTACGTACCATCACATTGTTACGGTGGAGCAGACGACTCAAGAAGAATTTGTGAAACGTTCAGGATTGCCTACTACGCACTCAGTTTGTCTGAACTGATAAATGCTCGCCGGCTGAGCTGGCACTGCCGGATTGGTTGAACTGAGAATGTTTATGACATCTTGCTGAAAATGCCCTACAACTGAGGGCCGCAACACGCACACGCAACCACACACACACACACGCACACACACACACACACACACACGCACACACACACACACACACACACACACACACACACCACACACACACACACACACACACACACACAGAGGTAACTGAAAAACAGGAAAATCCATTTTCATGTTGATTGTCCATTTAGATAAACACTCCCACTTCATCTTGTAATCAATAATCAAAAGAAAAAAAGCCGGGTTACAAATCACAACAACAACAGCACCAGCAACAACAACAACAACAAAACTTAAACAGAAACGTTAAAAAATAGGATTGCATACTACAGTTACTCTCAGTTCCCAGATCTTAAGACTCAATCATTCAGTCTCTCAATCAATCAGTCGATCAGTTCATTCGTCCTCATAGAATATTTGCATCAGTCATAAGGTCTCATTCACTCACTAAAGGTACCCTACGGGTGACTTAATTAAATTAAGTCTTTCAACCAGTGACTGTAATTTGTCGCCCTTACTCGTTCTTTGTGTGCGAAGCACGCGTTTGAGGACTCATAAACAACCTAGCAGCAATCTTTGGAATAGAAACGTCTTGACATGTCCCGGTCGAAATTTCCATACAGAGATACCGACGATTCGCGCAAGGGTAGACATGCTAGGTCCGCAGGGATCGGTTCAGATGCTGCTCGGATTGGTCTTTTCTACTGTCGACCGTAGCAGTCATTTCAACAAATTGTATATGGTACTCATCGGACATATTAATTTCTACCACTCGTCGTCAGTAACACACACACACACACACACACACACACACACACACACACACACACACACACACACACACACACACACACACACACGCACGCACGCACGCACGCACGCACACTTCAAGCTTCTCCGAAGACTCCAACGCCTCTTTCGCATACACAAACACAGTAACATCTTTTGTCGTTTACTAGAAATGACAGGACATCTTCACTTACAGCCAGTCCCCATCGAAATCAGAAAGACGGGGAATAAATATAGTACTTTTTTAAGTGGCGTACTCGCTGTTTTGTTAACGTAGCAAAAAATTGAGGCACTAGCACACGTTTCAGTTTTTTTTTTTTTTTTTACATAAATCCTGCCAGCATTTATATACAGCGTGAAGATCAGTGTGTTTTGTTTCCCCCCCCCCCCCCCCATCAGCCTTGAAAAAAACAACCAAATTTGACGACGCCTGTTTTCAGTTTTATTCTTCAGCTTACACCTCTGGGCAGTGGGACATGTTTAAGAACTGGTCGGACAGCAGGAACACCACAGTCTCTTCATGGCTCGGAATGTAAGTACTCACGCCTGCAACAGAAATAATTATAATCATGAAACAAATGTCATGCCACAAACACAGTCACATGCAAATACTGAGCGTCAGGAAAGCGTGGACGATTTACACAGGCATTGTCGTAAACACTTCATCTCCGCTCAATGTTTTTGCTACAAAAGTAATAAATCTAACACGTCTGCCTTAACACATTTCGTACCGCGCACGAGTATCCCACGTTTTGGGCTCTTTTTCGGTTTTGGCCCTGTATGCGAAAATCAGGCAAGATTTACGGTTCCTTAACGGATCGTACTGCAGCAAACACGAGTACGATATAATCAAAGTGCAGCACTCGCACTAAGCCAACTTTAAATCAATGCACACATACATTAACTATGATTTAAAAGAAAAACATTTGGCCACTGGTGCACAACCCCGAGCTTACTTGGTGGGAACTGAGTTAATAATAAAAGTTTGCAGATTATTTGAGCACTGAATTGGTGGAATGTTTCTGCAAATGAATTGGTAGTTACTTTGCGACATGACGAACAGATTGTGAGAGCAGAGGAGACCCGAGTTGCGTCCCTTCCGATATACAGGGATGTGACTGACTTCTGGTGAAAATTTACAACCATGACTGTTGTTGAATGTCTACGAAACGTTTCATTGAGTGAAAAACTGAACGGAAAACTGTATCACTCAAACCGATGTTTTCTGGAACAGTGAATGCAGCTGCATGACCTGTGTTGACCCCAGAATGCAGCTGCATGACCCTGTGTTGACCCCAGAATGCAGCTGCATCACCTGTGCTGACCTTAAACTGCAGCTGCATGACCTGTGTTGACCCCAGAATGCAGCTACATCACCTGTGTTGACCTCAGAATGCAGCTGCATCACCTGTGCTGACCTTAAACTGCAGCTGCATCACCTGTGTTGACCCCAGAATGCAGCTGCATGACCTGTGCTGACCTTCACCTGCATGACCTGTGTTCAGCCACTGTATGCAGTGCACTGCGGCTCTATTAGTAGACACCTTTAGAGACTAGGAAATGCAGACAGTTGCTTACAGAATAGGAACGGTGACATAATAAAAGAAGCAGCTGCCATATGGACAAAGAACAAGCTGTACCTTCACATCGGGCAACACCGGACCCATCCTCTTCGAGGCTGTAGATATGCCACCAAGAGTGGTCTCCAGTCCAGTCGGTGTCCCCTTCCTGTTTGTTGATCGACTCGATGAAGAAACCGACATTACCTGAGTAGCTCACCGTGAAGCTGCATAACGGGAACCACACACACACACACACACACACACACACACACACACACACACACACACACACACACACATGCACGCACACACATAAATAGCTTTATTTTCTGTAGTCATGTTTAAACCTTTGTTAGGATTCTGCTTCCAGACTGATGAAAATGTCCACATGTCAGTATTCCCAGCAATTTTTAAAACACAAACTATGTCATATTTTGCAGCCGCAGACTTACACTGGCTGACCTTGAACAACAACAACAACAACAACAACAACAGTTTCAAATCAGGCAATTCCATTTCATGTGGAGTTTTTCCACGTGAATTGTGTGAAAACACTGTTGTTACGTCATTGTCACTACGCCCGAACGAAAGTTTCGTCAAACGCATTAACAGCTATCGTTTGCAGCTCTTTTAGAAGCCGATATTACGTCATAGGAAAAAATACTACTAGCTCTAAAACGGCTCCCTGTTTATTTCCGTTCGTAAATTCGGCTCAGTTGTGGTCAGGTCTACTTGACAAAGCAAAATCAGGTCATGAAAGATGAATTTCGCTTCTAAAATGGTCGACTGCGTTTTTACTCCATGGCCGGGGTGAAAGTTTGCTGTTTAGTAGGGTACCTCCTTTCAACGGTCTACATAGAAACGAGGCTGTCACTAATGTTTTGGGGAGCCGGGGTGGTCGAATGGTAGAGCGTTGGACTTCTAATGCTCGGGTCGTGAGTTCGATCCCGACTGGGGCCAAATATTTGTGCTGGCTTTTTCATCGTTGCCCCGTCCTTGATATTGTAACGCCTCTCTTTCTTGTGCTGTTTCTGAGGTATTAAACCATCAGATTGAACGAGTACTGTTACGAGCATCACTAAATTGGTGACCCCGACGCCGGACAACGCAGGTATAGCAGAAATACCTCCAGCTGTTCAGCTAGCTGACCTTGCGGCCCAACTGCAGGCCCTCAACGGTCAAGCCAACCAAGGAATCAACGCAGTAACCGTCAAACTTCCTGATTTCTGGATAAAATCGCCTGAAGTTTGGTTTGCCAGAGCTGAAGCACAGTTTGGCACCAAAGGAATCAATCAGGACCAAACGAAATATGACTATGTTGTCAGCGCACTTGATATCAATACTGCTGAAGAAATGCAGGCAATCCTCACCAACCCACCGAATGAAGAGAATACATCGCTTTGAAGACAGCTCTCATCAAGACATTCGGAAAAACCCAAGCGCAGAAAGATGCAGAACTGCTTCATCTGAATGGGCTTGGAGACAAGCGTCCTACCTCCCTCTTACGCAAAATCAATGCGCTGAATGACGATCCTAAAACGCTTAAGAGGGCGCTTTTCCTGGCGAATCTTCCATCTGACATGAGAAGTATTTTAGCAGGACACAACATCATGGACACAGAAGTCCTTGCTGAGGCAGCAGACCGCATCTGGGAGACACGTTCCCTCAACGTTCAGCAAGTCTCCATGGCTACGCCAGAAACACACGGGACAAACCTGGCTTCATTCTCAGCCCGGGACATGGACACACAACCTGTAGAGCAGAATGTCTCTGCCCTCAGGTCAGCAAAGCGACAACGTCAACCTCCTTCACAGCGGGGCACAACCAATGCGCCCCCTGTCTGCTTCTACCACCAGAGATTTGGACCAGATGCTCGACGTTGTCAGCCTGGCTGCAAATTTGCAACGTTGCTCTCCAAATCGAACAACCAGGACACATCCGCGGGAAATGCCAAAGCCAGCCGTTGAACGTGGCAGCGGCTGGCGTCTCCAGTTCCAACACGTTTTCAGTTTATGATAGGCACACCGGCCATTCCTACTTGGTAGACACTGGTGCTGATGTCTCCGTTTACCCAGCCTCTCCTCAAGATCGCAAGACCAAGTCACCTTCCATGTCACTCACTGCTGCAAATGGAAGTTCCATCAAGACCTGGGGTAAGCGAAACATAACTTTGGAAATCCGACCCAAGCATGTGTACACACACGAAATCTACCTCGCTGATGTTACTCGCCCCATTCTCGGCGCTGATTTTTTCATTGCTCACGAACTTGTCATTGACCTGAAAGGTAAACGCCTTCTGTCCCTTGACAACACTTCTGTTTTCCTCAAAAACACTGACGACCCCATGACACTTGCGGGTTTATCAGTTCATCCGCACAACGAATACTCTGACCTTCTCCATCAGTTCCCAGAGTTACTCACTCCACATTTTGACTCTACGGTGAACAAACACGGCGTTAAACATCACATTGTGACACATGGACCACCAGTGCACGCTCGTGCTCGACGCTTGAGTCCGGAGAAGCTGGCTGCTGCCAAAGCTGAATTCTTGAAGATGGAAGAAATGGGCATCATCAGACGGTCTGACTCGCCATGGTCTTCGCCTCTTCATGTGGTTCCCAAAGCGGGAGGTCAATGGCGTCCCTGTGGAGACTACAGGCAACTGAATAATGCTACCAAAGATGACCGGTATTCCCTACCACATATCCAAGATTTCAACAATATCCTCACAGGATGCAAAATCTTCTCCAAGGTGGACTTGGTCCGCGGGTACCATCAGATTCCGATGGCGCCATCTTCTGTTGCCAAAACAGCCATCATCACCCCCTTTGGACTCTGGGAATTTCTTCGAATGCCTTTTGGATTAAAAAATTCCGCTCAGGCATTCCAGCGATTGGTGGATGGCATCCTGCGGGACGTTCTCGAATTATTGTGTTGGGAGGTTTGTAACGCCTCCCTTTCTTGTGCTGTTTCTGAGGTATTAAACCATCAGATTGAACGAGTACTGTTACGAGCATTACTAAAATATCACCCTATGTGGTGGAAAAGGACGTTAAACCCCCAAACACCCACCCCACCCACTAATGTTTTGAGCAGTGCCCAAAATGTGGAGCAGAAAGATGCCCCGACAAAAATTATACCAAGACGACCCACTTTTGCACAGTGCTTTAGACAATTTTCAATCCTTAGCAAACGCCGCGCAGTAGAATGTAAATTGAATTGATCTACATCTCTGTGGTGCTTGTCAGTGACGCGCCGTCCGATTTGACAAATTGTCATGTCAGTAACGAAGACCCCATTCGCTCATATTCAGACTTTTTCCTGCTTGTATCTTGGTTAGGATAAGCGTTCTATGTTTCTCAGTACCAAAAGCATCAGTCTCGATTTGAAACTGCTTGAAATTACTGATATTGTGTGCGGAAGAAAAAAAGTATGTAGTGCTTACTGTCAGTAACGCGTTATGCAGTTGGACAAAATATCAGTGTCGTCGACCCGGACGCGGAGGCCACGGATAAATTTCAATACAATATGCTAAGGAATCACCTGAAAATAATTTGGTGCTTTTGTCCGGTGTGTAACGATTTTTCCCTAAGGAACCATACTATGTACCAGGCCCAAGAAGATCTCGGCTGGCGACGCTAGACCTGGTAGTCTCAGTCTCATATTCGCCTAGCAGATCTATTGTCTTTGGCCAGACTACGTAAACTGTGTCGTCTGTTTCTCTTTTGTTTATCGCTGGTACTATTTTTAGACTGACACCACGTGATGTGTCACGTTCTCAAACATGGCGAGGAAAAGTCGTCGGCTAGCCTCTCTAGTGGAATCGAAACGGCCTAGCTGCGATTTCTTCACATAAAGTCAGTTTTGCTGTCACAGTATACTTGCCGTGAACGGTACGTTATTCTGTGTTGTGTCCATGTGTTGGAAAAGGACGTTAAACTCCCAAACACCCACCCACCCTCGACGGAACTGATTTACGCCATCTCTCTCTCTCTCTCTCTCTCTCTCTCTGAATTTCCTATGAATGTGATAATAAAGAGTATATATAATTTAAAAAAAAAAGTTATCCGTACTTGAAGCGGCCGTCTATGTCAGCAGCCTCCTGCATCAAGGACACTAGTTCACGCTGGCTGGTTTGCTGAATTGTCACGCTAAACTCGAAATACGGCTCAACAAAGTGATTTTTGGCTGTCAGTGTTACGTCGATCGGGTCACCGCAAATGGAACATGGCGACCAGCCCCTGTAGGGAGACAAAAAGACGTCAGTGTGTGTGTGTGTGTGTGTGTGTGTGTGTGTGTGTGTGTGTGTGTGTGTGTGTGTGTGTGTGTATTTTATGACTGCAGTTTTAAATTTTAATTTTTAGCTATCTTGTATTCTAAGAATTGTAATGTAACACATGTATGATATAATGATTATTGTGATTGATGTGATATACTGTGATTTGAGTTGAGTGATAACGTCACAATGTCTTGTGATATATATGAGAATTTCAAGCTAGTGTTGTTTTATCAAGAATTTTTCGCTTGTTCAATGTCCCATTGTAATTGCCCTTAAAGGACAAGTAAAGTATGATTGACTGATTGATTGAAAAGAAATGACCGCGAATCAGGCGAGTAAGAAGGGGATATCTGCACCTCCAGAGTGCAAAAACTGCAAAAGGTTCACTTTGAGAATCTTTCCCACAGTGGCCAAACTAGACAAGAGGCCCCCCTCACCCCCCCCCCCCACAACACAACACAACACAACACAACACAACACAACACAACACAACCAAGCGAACAAAACAACAACAACAACAACAACCTCCCCTAAAATACAACAATCCACAAAAAAACTCGAAAATATTTTCTTTCGGAGAAGGAATCGACAAGAGAAGGTGTGGACACTTGGAGGTAATGTAAACGTCTAGAACCTTTCCCATGCGTCTCAGTGATATAGCTATTTACTAGCCGACGTGAGAGCTCGAAAATAATCAACTCCTGTGTATTTATAACGAAGCTCACCCGTCCAAAAAGCCATATGCAGCTGTCAAACCTCCAGCCACTAGGAGAACCGGAAACACGTTTCCCACCATAATCTGTGTGCCGGCTTGTCTTCTTCCTGAATGGGCTTGTTTTCACTCGCCGAGGTTTTAGATGGCACACCCCGAAGTATCCTATGACACCATGCAAAAGAGGTTACCAAGACATTCGTGGGACAACATGCAGGTGTCTTGCCTTTGTGTATATCTAGTTCAGTCATATCTTGTACAGTGAAATGTACATTTGTATTGTAAGACGATACAGCAGTTTGGGATTTCAGTTTTTTTTTTCTAAGAACAAAGTAGAGAAACATTCGAGGTTTTCAAAAAAGTGAAAATGATAGTAATGATTGTATCATATACGCATGCACCACATTTTAATAGGCTGAATCCAAAATGAGCAAGAAAACTACAGCAGTAAAGTAGAAATGGTCATGTTAGTTTCTATGGTTACTTTTGTGTTTTATTTATTTGGGCGGGGGGAGGGTGGGTGGGGTGGGTGTTTGGGGGTATAACATCCTTTTCCACCACATACGGGTGATATCAAAGACGGGGCAACGATGAAAAAGCCAGCACAAAATATTTGGCCCCAGCCGGGATACGAACTCACGACCCGAGCATTAGAAGTCCAACGCTTTTGGGCGGGGGGAGTGTTGGCACTTAGGGATTTGGGGCGGTCGGTGGTCTAGTGGTTAAGAGACGGTCGGTGGTCTAGTGGTTAAGAGACTTGTCACCAATGCGAGAGGTCAGGGGTTCGACTCCCACTCGGGGCAAAGAATTTTTCCTTCTCGTATGTGGCACCGTTCATTCGGGCCGATCGTCGGGGGTTCTCTCCGGGTACTCCGGCTTCCTCCCCCTCTGCTTTGGAAATGTTCAGCCCACAAGATTTGAAAAATAAACGCAATCCTAAATTCCGAAATTTAAATAGCTAAGCTGACCCTTCGCACCACGTGATTGTAATGTGTTTGTCCTGTGTGTGAGAGAATGCGTGTGATTCACGTGAGCGTGCGTGTTGGGTTCAGTTCGCGGCGCTTTGAGCCGATTCATGAAATTGGGTAAAGCGCCTATACAATACTCATTATTATTATTATTTGTCATTTTAAGGTAGACCACTTAAACTGAATTCCTACCTAGTAAGTTTGGGGTTGTGCACCAGTGGCTTCACTAAAAACGCAGATGTCTACATGGATTTAAATTTGGCTTGGTGGGAATGTTGCACATTGATTATACTCGTGTTTGCTGCAGTAAGAGCCGTCAGGGAACCGTACATCTTGCATGAGTTTTGCATACAGGACCAAAACCGAAAAGGAAATACATATAAAACCCAAACAACAAAACAAAACAACAACAACAACAACAACAACCACCGTCGGATACTCGTACGCGGTTTGAAGTGTGTTAAGCAATATTTTCAGCTTCTTGTTATAAACAAGTCAAAGTCAAGTCAAGTCAAGTCAAAAATACTTTATTTATCCCCGTAGGGCAATTCATGCGGGCGAGCGTAAGACACATAAAGAAGTTAAGATCACTAAACGACCAAGGGAAGTAAACGCGTACCATTAGGGAAGGTTTGCACTCGCTACTTCTTCGGCCGCCAAGGGAATCCCCCGTCTATTTTAAGCTCTTTGGCCTACTTATGACGTTTTGACACTTCCGGCTGCGCAGTGGTACGAAGAAACCCCGCCGATTCTTCCCTGAAACGGTGAGTTGTACGAAGTCAATTTCGTTTATCGTTTACATTGATTAGTGAAGGATTTTCTTGAAAAATTGGTATGCCTATGTTTGTGTAGCATATTTCCCTCATATATACATGTATAATGATTGCTGCCATGCTTCTATTTTGTAAAACAGGGTTCAATCGTTAGGGCAGGTAAATCGGTCAAGGACTGATGTTGTTTTGGTCCTCATCGACTTCGAGTCAGCACCTCTTACGGCTGTTATTTGTCTTATTCTAATGCTGTTTCAAGATTTCTTGAGTAATTTTTATGCCATGAATGCGTTTGCAACCCTTGTCACGACAGCTAATAGCTACAGACTTAATTGTCATCGTGGTCAGCCAAGTTGTTGTGATGTAGTTGAAACACGTATTTTTCCTTGTCAGTTATATTTCACAGCTTTGCATGGTTGAGTAATTTTTTATGACACTTTTTGTGTACGTGTAGGACGTCTAAGAAGATCCTGGCTGCAGCAGCTTACGACTGGGATGCGCAGGTGTTAGCAGAATAGGTCAAAGGGGCATAACCCTATGAAATTCAAGCCACCACTCGGTGCTCGGTGCAAACCCTGTGCGCGTCAGCGAAGAGAATACTTCTCGGCAAGCGCTCGCGCGGAGAGTGACGTCACCCGCTAGCGAAGAAACCAGGCGAAGAAGATTTCTGCAAACCTTCTCTACTCATGGCTGCCTCGCTTCGGCCTTACTCGGAAACCTCTTCGTATTTTTTTTATTATTTTTTATTTTTATTTTATTTTTTTGCTGCCCCAACTCTTTGCCAACTCCAGTGGTGTTCCTCCCAGGTCATGGGTGGAACCCACGGAGGACTCGGAAGCTGGGACAATTTTTATTATGCATGATGATGGAGATGAGGATGATAGTAAGATGATGCTATGGAGGTCCATGTGGTTTGGGACTGCGGGACAGGGCCGCATTCCACGCTTCCTGTCATTAATATCCCGGCATTAACCAGGCCCGGGAAGTACGGCACCTGCGGTGCCGGCCGTGTAATCATCCACATCATAAGACGTGTCATACCAAGGGAAGCACCCCCAAAGTCGCACCCGTGAAGTGGGTGAAACTCGGCTGTGTGGCAACAGCCTCCCCATCGGACCCATAGCACACCCGCTCTGGGTAGGAGCCGACCTAGGTAGGAAAAATCCCGCTTGCCTCGGCTGGGATTCGAACCCGGGTCTCCCGGTCCATGATCCGAAGTGCTAACCACCACACTACGGGGGCCGGTACCTCTTCGTATTTTGTCCCACGGTAAATAGGCTTTGGCAATGCCCGCGAAATGTGTTGCCTTGATATCCTTCTTCCAAGGTTGTATAATAAATTATGATGATGACCTGTATTGGTAGGGATATTTTTAATCGTGTGGATAACCCTGGACCGGCGTCCGTGCCTTTTCTAGAAAATGTTGTTCACCAGGATAGTTCGTTCCTATGGTTCCAGCACTGCACCGAGTAAACTTTGCCTACACTTTGGTGTCCGTGATCGAGCAGAAGCTGGAGTTGTTTGTTGTTGTTGTTGTTGTTGTGATTGTATTTGTTTGTTTGTTTTTTGTTCGTTTTGTGTTTGTTCTGTGTGTGTGTGTTTTTTGTTGTTGTTCGTTTATGTTTGTTCGTTCGTTTTCTGTGGTTGTTTTTTGTTTGTTTGGATTTTGTTGTTGCTGCTGTTGTTGTTTTGTTTGTTTGTTTGTTTGGTTGGTTTTTGTTTTTAGTGTGTGTGTGTGTGTGTGTGTGTGTGTGTGTGTGTGTGTGTGTGTGTTCTTTTTGGCTGTTTTTGTTGTTGTTGGTGTTGTTTTTTGTTTGTTTGTTTGTTGTTGTTTTTTTTTGGGGGGGGGGAGGGGGGCTGTTAATCACGCAATGCTTAAATGCGTCATTTCCATGTTTAATAAGCCCACTTTCGTTTCCGGAGCAGTTCCCTTGTGAGTGCGCCTGTACGCTAAAAAACAAACAAACTCATCTTGATGATTAGTAGAGCTCTTAATGCGATTCAACGTTGTTTACACTTTGCGTGAGCGGTCGAACATTCAAAGTGGACGACGAAGTGGTTGGTGTTGCTGCAACACTCTCGCTCAGTATCAGTTTTAGCCGCGTCATTGAGTACGCTTCTGTTGGCTCAGTGCCCGCATTTGCTGTCAGATGCTGCCACTGTGCGGGTGTCTAAGTGGCAGCCCTTTACGTTCCTCTTCTTATCTCACTCTTAAAATACAACCATCGTCGACAGGAATCTTTTCTGACACAGCTAGTGTGTTCTTACTGATACTGTATGACGCTTTCTGTGTGATCCGGACTTTGGGACTCTCCCTACGGAATTAGCCGCGAAACAGTCTTTGTTGCTTGCATGATCTTTAGCTTCTTGAAAGAGTCAAATTTGTTCTGTAAAATTTGGACATCTCAAGTAATACGGACTATCCTCGACCTCTATATGTTCGATGTACAAAGAAGTGAAACGTGTTTATTAGTAAAGTAGATTAGACAGATTTTTTAAATATATACGTACACCTTGTTTTATTGTCTGCCTGTTTTATTGTCTGCCTTTTTATTTTAATCTGGCGAAGAAGGACCTTGATTAGCCGCGAAATAGTCTTTGTTGCTTGCGCGGCGTTAAGTTCTCAGTAACTAACTAACTAACTTGTTGCTTGCGCGGTGTTAAGCCCTAAACAACTAACCAACTAACTCCATACGGAAAGTGCAATGTAGTCGTCTTATCCAGAAGGACAGCTCTCACTGTGACCCTGGACCTCTCCGAATTCAAGTTTTATCTTTGAAAACGGCCCGCACGCAACCACATGCAGAGATCGTGTCAGAAATGTTTTTATCCCGTACGTGTTTAAAACATGCACTTTGCGCATGTCTTGAGGCACTTAACGGTAGTTTAGCTGACAAGTCCGCAAAGATTTTTTTTTTTTTTTTTTTTTACATATTACGAAAAAATAGCGAGATGGCAGAAACTGTGTTCCACTTTTCCCCGTCACACAATAGTGGGAGGTCTGGCAGTTGCATTTGGTCTTTCTTGTTTGGATGAGGTATTTCTTTCCCTGCTTCTCTTTCTTGAAAACACAAACAAACAAACAAACAAACAAACAAACAAACAAACAAACAAACAAACAAAAACCGGGGTGGCTAGGGATTCGTGGATCGTGTTTTGGGAGTTTAACGTCCTTTTCCACAACGCACGGGTGAAATCAAAGACGGGGCAAGGAGGAAAAGGCCGGTACAAATATTTGGCCCTAGCCGGGATTAGAACTGACGACCCGAGTATTGAGAGCCCAACCCTGTAGCATTCGGCTATCCCGGCTCCTCTCTTGGAGGGTGAGTATTGCGGCTTGACATTCACTGATTCAGTTCCATTTTACGTAGTTCATACTTTTCACACTCTCGAAAAGGCTTACTGTCACTCCGTTGGGACTCTGAGGTCGTCACATCATCTCCGAGGTGATTTTTGTGAGGCCGATATTGTGTAGACAGTCGGCACAGTTTTGTATTTCCACGGGGTTTAGTCAAAATGGCGCGGAAAAACGAGAGTGCTACCGGCGTGGCTGTTTAACCCCCAAAAGTAACACTTCTACGTCTCCGTTTTTGTTGTTGTTGTTGTTGTTATTTTCACACTGTAGTATTTTCAGTGTACTTATCTTCAAGTATAAATAGCATACCGTTTTTCCGACGTTCTTTGACTGTTCGTAAATGAAACGAACCGTTTATCAACTAGACAGTCACTTTTTCGAGCAGGTTAAAACCGTTCACAATACTGTGTCTGCTCGTGTATCAGAGAATTGGCTGTATGTGGCAGCAATCGTCGTTAAAAACTTCCAATCGAGGGTAGGACTTTGGTATTCCCGCGCCATTTTGGCTGACTACTCCCCCCCTCCCCCTCCTTCCCACCCCCCCCCCCCCCGGTCCTGTGAAAACTTCGGAATTCTAAGATGCTCTTCTGTCATCTAAATCATCTGCCTTTACACTGACTGCCTTTATCGCTGGACGATGTTTCTTGGTGTGTAGTGTTGAGGAGGTGCTAAGTGCTCATTTTTTTTCTTTCGCAAGAGGGGTGGGAGGTGAGGGGGGGGGGGGGGCGGGGGGCGAGTGTACTGAGTGCTAAGCCGTTCAGACGCTGGTGCTGCTTAGTCCAGAGTTACAGCCCAGGATCCTGCTCTTGTCAGCCGGTATCATCGACACGGTACTGAATGATGGCTGGGGGATTTCGGGAAAAATACTCAGCTGAATACTGAATACCCCAGGGACTCTGAGAGCGTGTATCTGTCATTCAATAGCTCTGTTTGAGCTGAGTCGTTCATCGTCACAAATCCTCGAAGTGTCCATGCAGTCAACACTGCTGATGTTTTCGATATCGTTTGGTCAGTTGCAAATATTTTTCCGGCTTCTGATAGGGGAGCCAGAACAGTAGTGTGGGTAGAGCGTTTGATGCTCCGGTCGTGAGTTCGAATTCCGGTTGGGAGGCGAAACATTGTGCTGGCGTTTTGTCTCGTTGCTCCGTCTTTGATATCATCCTTATGGTGGTGGAAAACGACATTAAACTCAAGCGCCAACACTATGCTCAGTTATTATCATCATTGGGGAACCGGTGTGGCCGAATGGTAGAGCGTTGGACTTGTAATGCTCGGGCCGTGAGTTCGTATCCCGGCTGGGGCCAAATATTTGTGCTGGCTTTTTCATCGTTGCCCCATCTTGATATCACCCGTATGTGGTGGAAAAGGACGTTAAACCGCCAAACACCCACCCCACCCATCATCATCATTGTTATTATTACAAGTTTGATTGGCTGTTAGACGTGAAAGAACGGTGATCAATTTCTGACTGATGATTTGATCCTTCACTGGAATCATCTTGATGAGTGGCTTTGTGAGGGCTGTATGACTGCGGCACAGCAAGATTGGGAGGAGGGGGTGGGGGGGGGCGGGGGGAAGGAGGGGAGTTTGGAGCACGAGTCAGTCGTAAGATCATCCTGCGGTGCAGATGTATGACAAGGGACTAGACTAGTCCGAGACTTTGCTCTAGGCTCAGACATATTACGTTGGGACTATCATAAGCGTGGACTTTGGGACACTTGCTGCGGCACAAAAACAAAACTTAAATTGCTGAGGTGGCCCTTCGCACTGCTTGATTGTAATGTGTTCAGTGTGTGAGAGAATGCGTGTGATTCACGTGCGCGTGCGTGTTGGGTTTAGCTCGCGGCGCTTTGAGCCAAATATCTGGGATAAAACGCCTACATTATTGCGATTATTATTATTATTATTAGTAGTAGTAGTAGCGGTAGTCTCCGTTTATGCATCTCGTACCGTACTCATATTTTAGTCTCAGCTTAGTCGAGCTAGACTCGGGCTTACGTCCTACTATATCTTCATGCTTCTGACCCAAGCAGTGCAGTAATATCTGGCTGCGTGGCGAAGAATGTGGGAGGATATTTACGACTGAGCCCTATTCTCTGATTGCCCATGGATGGCCTGTGTCGTGGAGTTTTATGCCGGGCGAGTCGCTCCATCACACTGAGAGTTCGCTGCCCTTCCCGGTTGTTGGGTGCAGTCTGCAGTCGCTGGCTTTTATCGGTTGAGATGCAGCAGACGAGAACATGGTTCATATCAGACGTATCCATCATAGTGCTATCGTATCTTCTCCTCTTGGAATTCAGCACCACCATCCATCCATCCGCCCCGTCGCACCCTATCCTCCTTACACACACACACACACACACACACACACACACACACACACACACACACACACACACACACAATCATGACGTGGGCATTTCCATTCCGCATCATTTTCCTCCCACAAAGAGAAGGCGGGTGTCGCACTCCAGCTAGGAAAGTTGACCAAATTTGTACAAAATGTTTCAGTCTAATTTGAATCGTATCGAAAGACACGACTTGTTTTAGACGTAACAAGTACTGTTTGTAACCGGTTTCCAAACTTATTTCCATCGGTTTTCGTTACTGGCATGCCCATCCCTCAGCTTGAAGACAGGGCGATGTTCGGCTACTTGCAACACTCTAGACCTTGCATAAATCACCAGGCATTACGTCAGAGCAACAGGAACTCGTCCATACAGTTGGACACAAAAAACAGTGACAAGCGACAACAGATTGCACCTTGCTGTTGCAGAGACACATCAGTCACCTTGGGCCGCCTAGGCCAAACGGGGCATGCAGTCAACAGGGTCACGTGTAACGGTGGCGTTAATCTCGGCCAAATCACGGGGAAAACAACTTTTCTCAAATTTCTTCCACGTGCCAGGAGTTGTGTAAGGACCTGTAGATCTGTTGTTCTGCATTCTGCGCTACAGTTCCTGTATTCTCCCACTCTGCTCTTGCTCTACAGACATTCGCCCCCTTCCCGCCCCCCCCCCCACCACCCTCCACTGTGACACACACACACACCCTCCCCGAACCTTGGGCACCGGTTGCCATTGTAGTGTTGTTGCAAACGAATGTGAATTGACTGCTGATCATACTAAGCGAAGCCTGTACTACTGAAGATTTGTATTCTTGTACGTTTACAACGTTCGCAATAAACCCGCAACAACCTGGAGTACGCACGCTCGATGGCCTCTAACCCCCAACGCGATACCCGCAGCAGTCGGACCACTCCCGAGCGTCTCAAGGGAGCAACAATGCGACTGGGTCGCCTTATGCCAGCGAAACGCCTCTGACTGGGGTCCACCGGGCGAACTTCACTGCATGGGCGTCTTCTGCCCGGATTGGGATCCAGTGTCCGCACAGCCAGGTTGCGGAGCGGGAGAGTAGTGACTGGATCTGCGGCGCAGAATGCTGGTGTTGATAAACTGGGCTAAACGCCCACCACAGCCTGCAATTCGTCACGTGTCCTTGGTCTTTTTTTTTGGGGGGGGGGGGAGGTGGTCGTAGGGTCTCCGTTACATCATTATCACCAAATGAGACAACAACGCCGGCCGTCGTCAGGGTGGAGACAAATGGTCCCAAGACTGCCCCAGGGGGGAAAAAATCAATTTAGATGTTTCACAACTGGAACTGACAGCTGAAATATCAGGGATCTGATACATGGAGACTAACTAGGACGTCAGTCCGAGACTAGCTTGATTAAGCTGAGACTAAAAGCTTAGTAACAGATGTTTAGGAGTTTAAAAGAAATAAATACTCTCAGTCGAAGGCGATACATTTCAAGTCTAACCTGCTGGGCAAGCTATGCTGGGTGTATTCTCGTTACCCCGTCTTTGATGGGGATGCCCCACATTTGAATGGCGGAAAAGGACGTAAAACCCTCCGCCAACAAATCAGCTAACGTACAGGGGGCACAATCAGTCTGACACTTGAAGCTCTTGCTAGCTCGCAAGGGCAACAGCACAGATCCAGTTCTTCAACCTCTAGTCGTTTTTCGGCTACAACCTAACTGTTAATAATAATAATAAGTATTGTATAGGCGCTTTACCCAATTTCACGAATCGGCTCAAAGCGCCGCGAACTGAACCCAACACGCACGCTCACGTGAATCGCACGCATTCTCCCACACACTGGACATAAACGTATTACAATCACGTGGTGCGAAGGGTCAGCGCAGCTATTTAAATTTCGGAATTTAGAATTACATTTATTTTTCAAATTTGGTGGGCTGAACATTTCCAAAGCAGAGGGGGAGGAAGCCGGAGTACCCGGAGAGAATTATTTATTATTATTATTTATTATTAACCTAACTGTTCATCATGCTGGTCTGGGCGCAGTCTGTGGCCGTTGAGTCGGCGCAAGGCAACGTATGCAATCAAACCAACCATCCACACAGGCGTAAGGACACAAACTGACCGTGGGGTTTTGTGTTTATTTGAGATGCCCTGTTTGGCGAGTGTGCTAGTCTGTAGTGATATTTGCTGTCATGAAAAAGCGCGATTTTCGTGATCTTTGTGTTATGTGGGTCAAGGTACATGCCAGGCGGTCGCAAAAAGAGGCAAGCTGCCAGTGAAACTGGGACTTTTTGCACAAAGGTCGAGCACTAGTGAGGCAAGCGGATTTGTGTGAACTGGCTCCCTGGCCTGAGAGAAAGTAGACGTGCATTACTCCAGTGAGGCCTGGGCGGAAAAGAGACATTCAATTTTTTTAAACTCCTGTCTGGTGCGTGCCTTTGAATGGTCTGTTCATGGTAGTAATTGTTTCTAGATTGAAGCATTTTTAGTGGTGACTATGATTCCTGAGGCTAATAGGGAATATATAGGCATTTTGAGGCCCTGTGTATTCGGCCACACACTCACCCACTCACACCATGCAGGACACGAACACGACGAACAACATGCAGGTTACCAGACTGAAGATCGGTAGATGTTACTTCCGGATAGGGTTTAATCTCCAGACCAGGCAGCACACACACACACACACCCACACACACACACACACACACACCCACACACACACACACACACACACACACACACACACACACACACACACACACACACTTATTCATTCGCCATTCTCTCACCCATTCATTGTCATGGTTACCGTGTCATGGTTACCATTAGCCAATGACGGCAACATCACGTTAGTGGAGTCTTCAACGGCAGTGACAGAAATGCTTTTAGAGGACATGAGCCAGCGGGAACATTCAGACTAGAATACCCTGACATATTAAGAACTTAAAAAAAAAAATCAAAAAAAAATCCAGGTTTCTGAGTGACAGCAGCGAAGTTTGCGAGCACTCCCCCTCCTTGTGCGCCTGCCAATCAGAGGATTAATTTGTGTGAAGCACTAACTCCAGCTCTGTCCAAAAACGCTGTGTTGTTTCCAGTTTGCGACATGGCTAACCTCGTTGTCAAGCTAAAAATATTACGACTAGCTTCTTTTAAAGGCCCAGTCTTCATTTTTTTAATGCTCACAACAGATCGTTCTAAGCCTCAAGCAGCTTAGACTCGGGGCATTTCCAGCCTGAAGCTGCACTGGCGCTGGGCACTTCCAGCCTAAAACTACTTAGACCCGGGGCACTGCACGCTGGGGAGTGCATCCCGCGCGTTACACCGGGACCTTAGGGGCCAGGAAAGAAATAGACATGTGTGTTACAGTCTTGACATTTTAGCAACTCTTGCTATCTGCGGTTACATGGCAAAAACGGCATTGAAGGTTGTTTGTTTGTTTTCCAGCATTTGAAGCCTTGGTGGGCTAAGAAAAGATCATTTCTTGTGTGGAAACCCATGCTGTTTTTTTTTTTCAGTTTCAGAGAACTGCTAACCCACCGTTCCAGTTTCCTGACAGTGACAGGCGCACAGTGCCTCCAGCTGATTTTCTCTCTAGTCTACTCCCCTCCCCCCCTTCAACCCCCATTACCCCTCCCCCATCTACCCTCCCCCAACCGCCGTCACTGTTTCTCTTTGCATTTTTTTCTTCTTTATCTATAAAAAAATCGGCCGACAGTCACCTTTTAGATAATAAAATCGCAACGCCAAGAGTTGGCGGGTTGGCGCATTAGCTCGAACAACTGTCTTCCCGTCTGTGTCAGGCCAGCGGCCTCCCCCTGCTGAGAGATACACCAACGAAGAAAAGCAGTAAAAATCTCCGTGGCGTCGATCGATCACAGTCGAAGAAAGGCCGATGCAAACAGCACTTAGTGTGACAATGTCTTCGCTGGGAAATAAATTTGTGAGCTTTAGGAAGCTGGCTGACACAAATGGCTCAAACGGGACCTATTTCAGGTCGCTCTGGGTCACAAGATCGCGTGATGGACCCTTCCACAGCACGCACGCTGCGAACTGCCGGGCCCACGGTTTCGGTCTGGTTGTTTGTCTGCTTGTTCGTTTGTTTGTTTGTCTGCGTGTGTAACGTTCTTTTCCACCACGTACGGGAGGTACCAGATACGGGATAATGCTGAAAAATTAAGCCAGCAGTTTTGGTTCCCAGGCAGGATTCGAACTTACGACCCGAGCATTATCGGAGAAATGGACAACTGTTATCCTAACTTAAAGAAACTTTTGCTAGTTTTAGCAGTCGCTACTGTGGGAGACGGATTTTTCAAAAAACGACTTTGTGATCTGTTTCGGAAAATCCGGGTTGCTACCCCTGGGGGAAGCGCGTCGCCACAGCACAGCGCCACCCAACTACCTGGTCTAGACTTTTGATCGGGGGGGGGGGGGGGGGGGGGGGGGGGGGGGGGGGGGGGGGGGGGGAGGAGCCAGAGCGAAACCAATCCCCGATAAGCAGCTCGAGAGTGAGGAAATATTACTGTTACATATAATAATAATAATAATAATAGGGCGCCTATCCCCGGGAAACGAGCTCTAGGCGCCTTTCGATCTAAAACCGAAGTAAAAAACAAACAAACAAAACACTTAAAAAACGTGCACTCTATGTACACTACGTAAGAACAACTAAAAAAAAAGCAAAGCGCGCGCGCGCACACACACACACACACACACACACACGCGCGCGCGCGCGCGCGCGCGCGAACCCACCTTGACAGCGGTGATAGTCTCAGTCTAGTCACTCATGCGCACGGTGTTCCCTTGGACAGTAGTGCAACGCAGTATAGTGTATAGAGCTAGATGAGAGAGAACTCAGAACTCAGGCGGTTTGCCCGTTCACATGGGGGTTGTGGAGGCTGGTGAGAGAGAGAGAGAGAGAGAGAGAGAGAGAGAGAGAGAGAGAGAGAGATAGAGATGATGATGATGATGATGAAAAGAAAGAAAAGAAAACAAACAAACAAACAAAAGTGCAAACTATCTAAAGGAAATGAAAGAGAGAAAAGTACACACGCTAAACAAATCAAAACATACGTGGCATACTGATAATATTGGCTGCATGCCAAGTAAGACCTTTATAGTCATCACTAACATTCAAAAACATGTATGTAACACATTTCTATCTATATGGTCAGATAAGCGTGTCGTGTAGAAGTTGGTTGAAGTTTATGAATTTGGAAGCGTTTTGGATACTCAGTGGTAACGAGTTCCATGTGAATGCCCCTGAGAAAGACAGGCTACATTTATAGATATCAACCCTTGGGGGGGGGGGGGAGAGAGAGAGAGAGAGAGAGAGAGAGAGAGAGATTTATGACCATTTATCACGTTCACATGTTGAGGCAACGATGGTTAGTGATGAAAAATCTCTTCTGTTGGTAGTTTATGCATTTTGTCAAACATGTTTGTTTCATGATTAGATTTTCTGGAAGATGTATGTCTTGTGGCAGTATGGGGGCGGACTGGCAGCCGGACAAAAAACATCAGTTTTCTTCAGCTTAAACAAATTCATATTTTTTGTTGTTATATGAACTAATTTCAAATCACCAGTGTTTGGTGTTCGATTAATGAACTGACGCTGAACGTGTTTGTCGCAAGAGTTATTAAAATAACTATATTCGCATTGAATGGAGGGGAAAATGCCACTTAGGAACCTTTAAGACTGTTTGCCGAAAGAGATGATGTTCCATTTTGGATATGGAAGCCGGTCTTTTAAATTTGCGGCATCTAGTATGGGAGAAATACGTCTTTCTTTGAACGCGTGATGCTTTTGTTCTTTAGCTACGGCCAAAAATTGAAACATTTCGTGGTTTCTTTCATCATAAACCACTCGACCTAATCATGTATGTTTGTAGCACTGGATGCGGTCGCTTTGAAAATCCAGGCAGATTGAGAGGTCGGCCACGTTTTCTGTACTACCCCCCCCCCCCCCAAAGTTTAACGGTTTAAACTTTAAAATCCTTTTAATACACGACGCATGAATTTATGCTTCATGACCTAAGCATGATTAATATACTTCCCTCTCTGGAACCTTTTTTTTTTTTTTTTTTTGCCATGACCAGTTTTCGAGGCTGGAGATCCATTATCACATTTCACAACTCGAGTGTGGGTTTTTGTGGGTTTTTGTTGGGTCAAACCTTTTAGGAAAGTTTTTGTTTCTCTCTAGAAGAGCGGTACGGGCCTCTCTGCAGAGAAGATGGGTACTGTCATTAATGTTTCCTTCGCTGTCTATAGGGAAACGCACTCATCGATAAACATGTTTTTTTCTCTCTCTCTCTCTTTTTTTTTGTGTGTGTGTGCAGAAAATCGGCGTGAAATTCGCCCAAAACGATGTTTAAAAAAAATCTCTCTTTTTAAAGAAAAGTTTGTTAGTTTGGTGAAGCTGGGACATTGATTTCTTGCCTCTAGCATTAATTTTATTTGTCTCTGCCTACAGATAGCGACAACGCTGTTGTGCAGGAGATTGTACGGGTTTGATTGTAATCGAATATGCATTGTGTTTTGGTGGCTCACGGCACTGCGCACGTTAATTAAAACCAGTGTGCAGTGCAGTTTGGCTCACGACCGGCCACACATGGGCTGCCCAATGAGGCCGACGTGGGCAGCCCAGTAGAGGGTGGGGTGGGGTGGGTGGCTGGGGTGGGTGTTTGGGGGTTTAACGTCCTTTTCCACCACATACGGGTGATGTCAAAGACGGGGCAACGATGAAAAAGCCAGTGCAGCACAAATATTTGGCCCCAGCCGGGATACGAACTCACGACCCGAGCATTAGAAGTCCAGCGCTCTACCATTCGGCCACCCCAGGCAGCCCAGTAGACGCCGACTGGATTTCCAAGACGACGCGAGAAGGGACCAACGTGGTACACCTAGTGGCCGCCAGGTGGCCTTGCCCATCGGTTGTATTGGAAGTCCATTCACACATTCTACACGGCCTTTAGCAAATATTATGAATTATCATCATCATTATTATTATCATTAGGCGAGCCGGGTGGCCGAATGGTAGAGCGTTGGACTTCTAATGCTCGGGTCGTGAGTTCGTATCCCGGCTGGGGCCAAACTGATGATGATATTTGTGTTGGCTTTTTCATCGTTGCCCCGTCTTTGATATCACCCGTATGTGGTGGAAAGGGACGTTAAACCCCCAAACACCCACCCCACCCTATTATTATCATTAGTATAATTAATTATTATTATTATTACGTCGTCTTCACCAAGCAATACGTTTTTATACCGAAACTCTTAACCGTGAAAAACAAAAACAAAAACTAACTGCTTCTTTTCCTGCCTATTTTAACGTTTCTTCTTTTTCTTCTTCATGGTAAAAGTAGTAGTCGTCGTCGTTGTAGTAGCTAGGTATTCTTCGCAGGAGTGGTAGTTTATTCATACTGCGCAAACACACACGAAACGTCCGCAATAAATGTGAAGTCTGCAGTAACGACCATCATTTTTTTTTATTTCAACAGACACCACAATATTGGAACACAATAACATCATAAAATACAGTTAACACAACAAGTATAACAGTCATATACGTCGGATCTCTTGAAGACAGAGGCCGTAACCACAAAGGAAATCGCACACAAAAAAACAATTACTTTTTAACATTGCTCTTTGTTACTGTCGGGGTACATGGATACAGACGTTGAGCATTCATTCGGTACCTGAATTTCGCAGCTGACGCGCAGTCTAGGAATTTGCCTTGGCATGGCTTAAGTTATGTGATGTACGCTGGTGATTATGGTTTGTATATGCGACCTTCAGTCAGCACAGGAGGCAGGAGGTGAAGAAGGAGGAGGAGGGAGATGGGGGGGGGGGGGGGGTAGAGACAGGGGGAGCCAATATCTTGTGAACGCTTTGCAAGAGCTACGCTCGTGCACATAGCCCTGCGCGGAGTTTTTATTTGAATCCAGACGAATAGAAGACCGTAAACTAATGCATGTAGTGAAGTTTAGAAGCACCAGTGAACTGCATTTTGTTTCGTTCAAGCCCTGTGGCCGTAAATAGCCTGATTTTTGTGGTCTGCTAACGACAAGGAAAGTAATAATAATAATCATGATAATAATACGCCGAGGCTGTGGCAAAAGCCCCTGCCCAGATATTTGTCATTCCTAGGGGCTCTCCCACCCCCTCTGCGGTATTAGTTCTATATGGAACATGGGATCCAGCTCCTCATGCCGTAAGCTGAGCTCAGTTGCCCAAAACAAAAAGGCTTCTTTGGAGTCCGACAATGAACACACACACACACACACACACACACACACACACACACACACACACACACACACACACACACACACACACAAAATTGTAAAAAAAAAGAAGAAAAAAAAAGATAGGTATTGGGTGGCGCTGCGCCGCGGCGACGCGCTTCCCCCGGGGGAAGCAGCCCGAATTTCCCGAAAGGGACAATAAAGTTAAAAAAAAAAATCATCATCACCATCATCACCAAGGAAATCAAGACTTCGACGCTGCAAGGGAAGAAATAGTACTACAGAAATAATTAAAAAACAAAAAAAAAACCAACTAAATAACTAAAAATTATGTCGTTCCGCCTGCAAAACTCGAACGAAAAAGAGAAGGACATCAACTGAGCTGGTGCTTCTGAAGCTCACGACATGTAATAGTAGCACGTTGTAAACTCGTTCCGGAGGTGTTGTAGAGATCGCGAAAAGTCACTGCATTTCGATGGAAAATTTCTAGACCATCCCAGAACATGCGAGTGCAGTAACGTCAGTAGATTACGTAACCTTGGAAAGATTCCGTACTTGCCAGTGTGTTACAGAATGTTCTAGATCTGACCTGTTAGTATATAAGCAGCACTGCACAGCGTTCTGGGTTCTTCCTCTTTCATGAGTTTGTTCTTGCGCATCTTCTGTTAATAAAGTATTGGAGTTCCAGCCTGTTCTATCCCGTGTCTTCTCTGCGAGTGCACCGAGAGAGCGACATAGCAGGAGAAAAATACAACAGGAGGTACACCGGTGCTCATGTACTCCTGCACAGTCGTCATGCCAACGACAACCACACACTGATAAAGTCTTATTTCTATCTTCAGTGATTCCCGATGTGACCGGTGTTAGTTTTTCAACTCAGTAATTTTAAGCTAGTTTTTATGTCATCTTATGCTGCATGCTTTTTTAGTTCTATGTTTTATCCTATGTAACATTTAACTCGATTTTGCAACCCCACCCCTCCCCCCCTATGTAATCTCCTCATTTAAGCCAAATGAATTTTTAACATATATATTTACATCATGTTTTAAAGGACCTGGCAGTAAGGGACTGTGTATAGCCGCGAAATAATCTTTGTAGCTTGCGCGGCGTTAACCCCTAACTAACTAACTAACTTGCAACCCCCCATCCTCCTCTTCCCCTTTTCCGTTTTTAACAGTTGTAAGCAAACAGTCCAGTTTAGACATATAAATTCACTTGACTCCTTTTAGAGTTGGTAGAGCCTCACGTGATTAAAGTGGACAAGAGCTGTATAAGGCGATGGAATGGTGAAAATGACCAGCACCGTTTCATATTACTGTTTTCATAGTTTACCATGGGTATGGGCGCTGAAATAGTTATACTTCTCCCTTCCGCACAATTCATCAGCACACGTACAACAACATCAACAAGAAGGAAAACGCATGAACACTATTGTAGAAGTAACGACAATAACAACGCATTCGGTTTACACAGTGAAGTATTTGTATGTACAAATGTTGACATTACCGCCAAAACACAAGGAAAAAGGGGGAAAATCTACACTTAGAAATGCACATACATGCTGTTTGAGAAGACAACGTCAATATCGCCACCAGAAATATTCGCTGGAAAACGTGATTTGACAAAATAACGATGAATATACTCTAGGGGTGGGGGGAGCGTGTTCAGGGGTTTAACGTCCTTTTCCACCACACACGGGTGATATCATAGACGGGGCAACGATGAAAAAGCCAGCACAAATATTTGGCTCCAGCCGGGACACGAACTCACGACCCGAGCATTAGAAGTCCAACGCTCTACCATTCGGCCGCCCCGGCTCCCCACGAATATACTCTAAAACGTTATTGCTGGGAAAAAGTGACTGGCTACATATTTACACGCTGTCTACTCTTTTATGTACAATGTATCAGAAAAAAAAGGGGGGGGGGGGGAGAAAATAAAAAGAAAAATAAAAGTTCTACCAATAACAAACAATGTTGGCAGGTGTTCCACTGGTATGGACGAAATAAGTATATTGGAACGTGTGATGTCTACTTACCGCCCGAGAGGTAAAATTTCACAATTATTGCATGAGCAGAAAAAAACAAAACAGAAACGCATTCGAAATTTGAAACAGGCCTTTGCGTTTCAATCAGTATTTACAGTTAGAAATGTCTCAGATTGTTGGGAGAAAACACACCAGATACTGTATACACTACCTTCCCCTGACATAAAAACAGTAATCATCTAAAATAATGACTCTCCTTTCTCAACCTTCAAAAGCATCAGTCAAATTTGGGGAGGTCGGTGGCCTAGTGGTTAAGAGACTTGTCACCAATGCGAGAGGTGGGGGGTTCGAGTCCCAGTCGGGGCAAAGAATTTTTCCTTCTCGTATGTGGCACCGTTCATTCGGGCCGATCGTCGGGGGTTCTCTCCGGGTACTCCGGCTTCCTCCCCCTCTGCTTTGGAAATGTTCAGCTCACCAAATTTGAAAAATAAATGTAATTCTAAATTCCGAAATTTAAATAGCTGATTTAAATTTAAACCCCTCGCACCACGTGATTGTAATATGTCCAGTGTGTGGGAGAATGCGTGTGATTCACGTGAGCGTGCGTGTTGGGTTCAGTTCGCGGCGCTTTGAGCCGATTCGTGAAATTGGGTAAAGCGCCTATACAATACTCATTATTATTATCATTATTATTAGATTTCACAGCGTGGTTCGTGATCTGAATAGCATGGATATTTTTTGTGCAAGCGTACAACGTTTGATGTGCAGAGAAATAACCGCAGTCATTGTTTTGAAGAGCCAACGCAGATTATATTGCTAACAATTTCCTGGCAAACAAAATACACGTGATTGTCATGTGATGAGCATCAACCTTCAACGTCCTCGCTTGATAAGGTGAACATCCCAACATCTCCAATATTACACACACCAAAATGTACTTGTGATCTGGAAAATATGTACCAGGAAAAATTACAAAATACATACATCCTACACAAATGAAACACGGGAGAAACACGGTAATACAGTATTATGCAAATCCACTTGGAGTGTTTGAGTTATAAATACATGGACACTAATTACAAACCATTACAAACCATTCAACAACCAGAAGGGTCCATGCACTGAGCAGGCAACTGACCGCTTCACCATCAAAACCGTAAGAAAATTATTATCAGACGAGATAAAGGTCAAAGGTTCGACCTCTTTTCAAGAGGCTGGGTTTGGGTGCGTGTTTGGGAGGTGAACGTCCTTTTCCACCATGAAAGACGGGGCAACGAGAAAAAGTCCAGCGCAAATGCCGGAATTCAAACTCACGACCCGAGTATTGAAAGTCCAACGTTTTGCCTTTCGGCTATCCCGGCGCCCGTTCTTTTCAAATGAAGGAAACACTTCACGATGGTGCATACGAGAGAGTAGACAAATTGAAGCCCGAACTCGAAAGTTCAGACACTGTAGTACACGCACCTAAGAGATTCCAACTATGTACCATCACTACGTTTACCCTCTGCACTGACTCGAAATCGGCTAGCCGAGACCTGCACCGAGGCATGAGATACCTATAGCTTGTTTCAGAGATTATTGCCTGCATGTGTTGTTTCCCTTGCCGCAACAAGCGTACATGCTGCGGTACTGTGTATGCACCGGGGACAACTCATGCAGGCAATAATCTCTGAAACAGGCTGAAAATGTACTGTGCTGGTGAATGCGACAGAGTGGGTGGGTGGGTATTTGGGGGTTTAACGTCCTTTTCCACCACATAAGGGTGACATCAAAGACGGGGCAACGATGAAAAAGCCAGCACAAATATTTGGCCCCAACCGGGATACGAACTCACGACCCGAGCATTAGAAGTCCAACGCTCTACCATTCGACCACCCCGGCTCCCCTGAATGCGACAGAACTCACCGCTTCTGTGCACACTGTGAAATAGCACGTCGACCACACAGATGTTCAGAACAGCCCACTTTCCATTGTCACCGAGTATTTTTGTTTTTTCCTTTTTAGGTATCACTTGTCTCGGCGCAGGTCTCGGCTAGCCGATTTCGGGTCAGTGCAGAGGGTAAACGTAGTGAAAGCCGATGGTAAAGAGTTGAAGAGATTCTAGACTTTACAAAAGTTCAGTATGTCATGTCAGTGACAGGCTATTGTCAAGAGACTGATGCGTGCGTAACAGATGCCGTCATCTCGATCAGCGTGTGCCTGCTGTGAACGCACACATATATGCACGTCTGTTTATATTATTTTTTATTTTTTATTGAAGACACCGAGCTGTATTTCAACGACTTTTTTCGTCGATGTTAAAAACGACACTAATCAAGCCAACGAAGTAAAATACGTCACCGTCACCGAAAAAGATGTCACGGTAACGAAACGTTATTGGGTAGAGGAAGCAAAAGAAAGCAAGTATTAAAATGCCACGCCGAGGCGGTGGAAAAAAAGCCACCAAGACATTTTCCATCTACTCATGCCTTCAGGTGAGCTTAGTTGCCTCCCTTGAGCTGCCTCAGCTACGGTGGCACAGACTCTGACGTTGATCCCTGCTCAAGGTTAACCAAAACATATAGGCTTCTTTGAATTCCAGTGAACACACACACCAAAAATTGATCACCCGTCCTCGAAATATTTTGCAACAATACACACATAGACGCAGGCAGCTGATCGCAATAACCCCCTTTCCCACTTCGTGGGCAGGGGCTTAACATCTAAAAATGTCATGTCAGCGACGGTCTTTCGTGGAGAGAGAGAGAGAGAGAGAGAGAGAAAGCCCCCTGAGAAGTGTGGAAAATCGCACAGTCCTGGAAACTGTTCACAGATTGAAAGTATGGATGTTCCAGATTTGAATGATAGAATGACGAATGTCCACTGGCGTCCAAACTAATTCTCGACTTTTTTTTTATACAAATAAATGCACTTAACACAGCATTACGCTTACCGCCTGTGGGCTTTTGTATAAATGATAAGGTACATAGGATGTGATCAGCTAAAACTAAACGGTGATCGCACAACAACAACAACAACAAAAACCCAAACCAGAAAAAAAACCCAAAACACCCAAACAACACCCCCCCCCCCCCCCCCCCGCCAAGAAAAAACAAGGAGGAACGGCCCCGTCCTACAAAGTTGTTTCTCCAAATTTCATGTTATTTTGTCTGTTTTGTTGTTATTGTTGCCGGTTCTCCCCTCTCCAAGTTCTACCAATGACACTAGATCCTCTACGACCTCGACCGATTAGTCACGTGACTGGGGGTGGGGCCGGGTGGGGGGAGAGAGAGAGAGAGACAGACAGACAGAGACAGAGAGACACAGAGAGAGAGAGAGAGAGAGAGAGAGAGAGAGAGAGTGGGTGGGTGGGTGTTTAGGAGTTTAACGTCCTTTTCCACCACGTAAGGGTGCTTTCTAAGACGGGGCAACGAGAGAAAGGCCAGCACAAACATTTGGCCCCAGCCGGGATTCGAACTCTCGACCCGAGCATTGAAAGTCCAACGCTCTACCATTCGGCCACCCTGGCTCCCCAGAGAGAGAGAGAGAGAGAGAGAGAGAGAGAGAGAGAGAGAGAGAGAGAGAGGTCAGTTCCGTGAACTAAACATTTGACGTCAGCCTCAGGCAGGTCGTCATACACAGACAGAGAGATGACGTCAATTCCGCGAACTAAACATTTTCACGTCAGCCTCTAGCACTGCTATCGTCTGAGGAAGCTTGTTTATGTCTTGTGATTTCCCTGTTGGCTTTGTGGCTTCCCCGATTGAATTATTTTTCACATGAAATCTGGAAGATCTAGAGGGCTGGTTAAATGTCGGAGGCAGTGACGATACTTGCTTATTTTGTCTGTGAACTAAGCGTTTGACGTCAGCTTCACACTGGTGGTATGACAGATGATGCTTGTGCATGTCTTGTGATTTCCCTGTTGCTTTTGTGACTTCCCTGGCTGAACTAATTTTTACATAAAATCTGGAAGATCTAGAGGGCTGGTGAAACATGGACTAGAATACCTCGGATTGTACTTATGAAATCGAAAATTTGGAACTCTTTTGACCGGTGCTTCTCGCAGAAACTTGAAAAAGTTATGTTTATCTAAAAGTTCAGTTATTCTAAATGCTAAAGATATAATAGTGCAGTAGTTCCTGTCATATGTGCAGTTGTCACACTAGACAAAAACGCCGGGATGATAAGTAATTTGCAGTAGTCTTTTCATAGATATTTGATCTTATGTGCAAACCACCCCTACCTCGGAAATATTTTTTTTACACAAAACCAGTCAGAGCTACAGAGCTGTAGCACTAATCAATGCAGTGTGATTGGGTGAACTTCCAAAGTCTAGAAAATGAAGGAATTTGAACAACTTTTTCGAAAAAATTCGTAACATGACCGATTTTTAAAAATTGGCGATAACTCTTCTGAAAATGCGGCAGGCTAAAAATCGTGAAAGGTAGCTCTGGAGAAGGTGATTTCCCATTTCATCTCAAAGTAAAAAGGCCTCCATCGAGGTGGTTTAGGAGATAGCCATCATTACATCCGTCCACACACACACACACACACACACACACACACACACACACACACACACACACACACACACACACACACACACACACGTCATTCCCGCCAAAAAGAACGCAGCAGCAAAGTGTGCACGTAAGGTGTCTATGACGCAGATTTCGTTACGTCACTGTGTGCGTGAAAGTAAGTATTGTTTGGAGAAACGTCACAGTCTTGTTTTGTATCACTGAAACTTGCTGCTGCGCGTAGCAAAATCTGCCCCGTCTCATAAAGTTGTTTCTCTATAGAGAAACAACTTAAAAAGACGAAGGAAAAACCGAAACCAAAACAAAAACCCAACTAACAAACAAAGAAACAACAACAACAACAACAACAACAACAACGGAAATCAAACGAACAAACAAACCAAAAAATCCCGAGGCTGCGCCTAAAATTTGGCAGAAAAGAAACAGCCCACGTGATCAGCTAAAGACGGTTAGAATTAGCATGTCGCCAAAAGCCAATAAGCCAAATGCAATTCGCAAGTGGAGTAGTGTTTGTCAACGTAATCATACAAACCATAAATTATTACGTCATCGTGTCCATACATATCGCCAAAAAAAGCCACTGAATAATAAGCCAACTGCAATAATTCATCGGTGACGTAATTTTCATGACAGAAACCACATTTCGCCACTCAGTTTCATGCTTGGTTTCGCCGTGAGTCCGGACAATGAAGTACATGTATCTGAATTCTTGTGCAGCAGTGCCAGCTGTCTGCTTGCGGGTGTGGGTGGGTGTTTTCTGAACAGTAGATCACGTGACGCTGGATGATGTATTGATGTGATGGGACCCAATAAAAGGGGGGGGGGGGGGACAAAGTACCGGGCCACTGTTGAAAAAACTGAAAACAACAACAACAACAACAACAAAACCCAACACCAATAACAACACCACAGTGAAGGAGGGGTGGGTTAAAGTTAGCGACTTTGATTTTTTTTTTACATTTCGGGTCCTGAAATAGCTAATACCACTTCTGTGAAAGACTGAATGTAGGTTACAATCATGTTAAAAACGAGCATATATTTATACAACCACGCTGTACCGGTATGATTCACATGTCACACTTCACCAGCCATTTTTCTCAAACTAGCCACTTTTTAAAGGCAAGTTTTCAACATACTTCAGGCCTACACCACGCCAAGAAATAAATGTTGATACCAAAAGAAAGCTTATTTTCTGCCCTTTTCTATGAAGCCAGTGACTCCACATGTCAAGTATCACCCAGTGTCCCCCTTTTGATGGGTCCTCACTACTATTGTTTAGGTACTGTACATGCGCGAGACATTTAAAACGAGGCTGCAGGTTTGAAAGAAGAAGACCAATCAAAAGCGATTTAACGCTAATGAAACGCGTTTTGGGCAGGGTAGGCTTGGGTTGTCGTACTTGCCATTTTTTAAATTTTTTAAATTTATTTAATTAATTAATTAATTATTATTTATTTATGAATTCATTATTTATTTATTTATTTATGCATTTATTTGGGGAATAATTTAAAAAAAAACAGCAAAAAAATAACAACAACAAAAAAAAAAAACCCAACGCAGCCTCGTTTTGACTATCTGACGCATGCGCATATCAAACGGGTAGGTCTGCCTTTTCG
>JACVVK020000348.1:377500-380000 GCA_018292915.2 Batillaria attramentaria | reverse complement strand
CTCACGCACTCACAGCTCCCCAGTGAAAAGCGGCAAACAACTGATTCAAAATGGGGGAAGAAATGGACACGAAACACGCAAGGAACACATCCGAAAAGATGAAGCTGAAAGTAAAATGAACAATTATCTCATCCTAGCGGACTCGCTCCATAAACTGGCCAAAGACCCCCCCCCCCCCATCCCCTCCCCATCCTCTCTCTCTCGTGTACGTGCGTGCGTGCGTGCGTGCGCGCGCGCGCGCGCGTGTGTGTGAGTGTGTGTGTGTGTGTGTGTGTGTGTGAGAGAGAGAGAGAGAGAGTGGGTGGGTGTTTGGGAGTTTAACGTCCTTTTCCACCACATAAGGGTGATATCAAAGACGGGGCAACGAGAAAAAAGGCCAGCACAAATATTTGGCCCCAGCCGGCGAGAGAGAGAGAGAGAGAGAGAGAGAGAGATTTCATCTCCACATGGAGAAATTTTTAATGAAAATGAACGCGATCATTACAATGAGAATAAGTAACATACTCTGGCAAAACGATGCCAAACAATAGTTCGCACATAAAATTTGTATTGCAGATGATGACGAGCAGAAGTGATGATGATGATGATGATGATGATGACGACGACGACGACGACGACGTCGACGACGATGACGTCGACGACGACGACAATAATGATGATGATGATGACAACACACGAGGACAATGCTGCTTCTCTTGATGATGAGGAGGATGATGACGACGACGACAACGAATAAGATGATAAGATGGAGATGAAGAGGATCAGGGTAATGGCAGTTTCTCAATGTGGCGTACACTACTATTGACGCACGCAGCACAGACCTGGAGAGAGACGATGAGAGCGATGCAGTAGTGATACACGTCCGACAGAGTTGTCCCTTCTTCCGGTTTGACCGGAAACACCAACACCTGCAGCCCGAACAGCGGCACCAGAATCAGCGTAGCGCGCACCGCCATTCTGTAACACACACACACACACACACACACACACACACACACACACACACACACACACACACACACACACACACACACACAGAGCAGCTGAATGACGAGGAAGAAAACGGACCTGCCGAAAGCCAGACTTGAAGCGATCTATGTCCATCAAGTCTCTCAGACCGGCAGGTAGTGCGTTCCACATTCTCGGGACAACGAAGCTAAACGCGCTCTCGCCTGTTGTCTTCAGATTTCAGTGAGGAACTTTCAAAAGTTTTTTTTTTTTTTTTTTCAGAGGAAGAAGGACGAGTGCGTGCTGTTTGGTGGACTGTATATGTGAAATTCAAAAGAAACAGAAGTATTTCACAACAAACGATAGCCTGTTTCTTTGTAAAATCTGGCCACTTTGCCACCAACTGCTTGAGGACAGAAAGACGGTTACGGCTGACTGGTATGTTAACCACTGTTTGCCTAAAGTCTTCCAGGTATGGTGCAAATAGCGTCCCCAAGCGGGTGTCCGTGGTCTACTGCTTCATCACGAAAGTGCAAGCGCGCAAATAGTAGCTTCAACTCTGGACAGTCTAGCCGAAAATAACATTCAGCTGGTTACCCACCCCGCATTGAGTAGACAGATTGGTTGTAAGTGTTCTTGAAAAGCCAGGTTGCAAAACATAATCAGTGGCCCTCGTATATGGAGCTGGGGGAGTGCATACCGCGTCTATACACCGGTAGAGCAGAGTCGGTCTATCAACATTCCAGTTGTTAGTTCGGTTCCCTTCTGTGAGCCAACAAACCGTATTGGTTTGCATCGGCTACCTTTCCCTTACAATGCAAATGTTCGGACGGCAAGGTCGGAGATTTTGTCTGGACGACTGTGACACAAGAGACACCGCCATCTCGTCTCAGTCACAGTTTGGAAACTTGACGGAAAAGCGTCATATACGTATCTTCCGGTGTCTTTTTCCATGTCTTTGGCAATACGGATATCTACGTTACTATGAAAATCTGTGGACAACACCCTAAAGATGTACGACTAAACCGCTGATAACCAAACTAGGCTCGTTGCCCGGGAACTACTTTGCGGATGTGATCAATTGTTGACGTAGTGCTTCGGTTGCTTCGCGTGTCACGCGCGGCGGAGACGGTTTTAGCTGTTTGCGAGTTATACAGGCTACGTACCAGAGATGCAAATTTGGAGGAAAACGCTATATATTCCTCTTACACATAACGTTGCAGATGACACCCTAGAAATGCTTTAAAATTCACCCCCCCCCCCAAAAAAAAAATAAAAAAAAAAATCATAAAAATCAGGCAGCCATAGACTCATGTGTAAAGTAAATTTCAACAAATTCCAATATTCCGTTTTTTTGGCATTGTTGGCAGCGACCACATACCCCCTCATTCCACGGTCGTCTGCTCAGTGGCTCCTGTGCCAGCCGCGCATGAATACGAACAGTCCACAAGCCAGTCTCATTTTTCCCTAATTTTACTATTACCTGGCATGAAAATTTGTTTACAAAGCCAACAAAAAGCACCAGATTGCCATTTTGTACTCTGCACACAAA
>JACVVK020000348.1:355000-372500 GCA_018292915.2 Batillaria attramentaria | reverse complement strand
GGAACACCACCGAAGCCGGCAAAGAGTTGTGGCAGCAAAAAAGAAAAAAAAAAAAGAAAAAAAAAAGTAATGGCCAGTGGCGTAAGTGAAACAATTTGCGATGGCAGCAACTAAAAACCGTGGGTCATAAAAACTGCTAATAACACTTAGACTAAGGAAACTGTTTTACCCAGTCAACCACAAAGTAATTGTGATGTCTAGTCGCTTCAAATTGCAACTCCCTTATTGTGCCAGTAACGATAAACTTTACTTCGGCGAGGTTTGCAATGCAATAAGGAATGTACTCCACAAGGGGGCAATAACAGTAAAACAGACATCAATGAAACACTTCGTCCATGGCTTTCCTATTGCCAAAGACTATCTAGGGAGCTGCCACGTAGCAGACTTAGAGTCTTTGCTATGACCCAACGTCGTCTAATAGTTTTGCCGACTTGCAAACACAACAACAACAACAACAACAATAATAATAAAATAATAATAATTTTTGCGCATGTGTGTATATAATCTAAGCACTTACACAGGTTGAAACACTAAAACATTTAACGAGGAATGAAATCATAAAAGCAAACAAATAACGACGAAATATGTGACGCCCCCCCCCCCCCCCCCCCCCCCCCCCCCCCACGATTTGAGTCTGAAGTCACTTTTTGAAGTTTTTGAGGTTTTGATATGATCTTACAGGTGTTTTAATGCTGAATCCAATGGTGAAAACCAGATTAAAATCGGATAATTATTTTTGAAGTTATGATCTGTTGAAATGACGTACCCCATGAAACAAAATAGCCACCTCGGTCGGAAAATCGGGTGTTGCACTATTCAGCTGCATGTAACTTCCGACTCATTTCGTGGCGTAGCGTCACATATATGAAGTTTCACATAATAATAATTATAGTAATTTTAGCGCATATGTGTATATAATATACGCTCTAAGCACTTACACGGGTAAAAACACTAAAAACATTTTACGAGGAATGAAATTACAAAAGCAAAGAAATAAACGACGAAAGACATGAAGTTTCACATGCAGCGATTTGGATTTCGAAATCATCTTCGAAAGTGATAGAAGTTAAAAATATAGTTTGGAATAAGATTTTTTTTTCTTGAAGGATGGCAAGGTTTTTTAATCTTAAAGAAAGAGGCCGCGTGTTCCAGATTTTGGGCCAAAGATACGAACTGAAGTATGTGTAACATTTGCGTGTGTTTAGTCAGAACGTGGATATTATGGATAATGTGAAAGGTCCTCCATTCATACGGCCCCTGCCGCGCTATTGAGGCCCTTTCCGAGAGCAGTCGTCTAGCCCTTGACCACCGACGACAATGAAGTGTGGTGAGGTACTGAGGGACCAGCGTGGACCGAACTGGGTCGAGATTATCTCGAACGCGGATAATATGAAAGGTACTTCATGCGTACAGCCCCTGCCGCGCGGTTGAAGCCCATTCCGATAGAAATCGTTTAGCCCTTGACCACACACGACAATCAACTGTGGTGAAGGACCAGGATGGACGGAGCTGGGTGGAGATTATTGGAAAAAAGAAATTGATTCCTTACAAAGTTTCCCGGACACAGGAGGGCGTTTTTTTCCCCCGTGATCGCCTCTCAGCAAATCGCGGCAAGTACGGCAGAAACAGAGAAGGATGGGGTGGCTGAAAAGGTCAAGGTCATAGCAATGGTGGGAACGTCTTGACGAAAGTCAGATGATATGAACGTGTTTTTTTTTCTTTCTTTCTTTCTTTTCTCTCAATTCTAGACACGTGAAAAAGCGGGGGGAAAAAACAGAAAAAGACAGAGAGGGGGGGGGGGGGAGAAGAAAATCGGTTGACCAATGCGTGTGGTTTGCATTGCTGTCGTCACGGTGTGCTAACGATAAAAATAAACTGTAGCAATAAGCGAGGGGAGTGGTGGTGGTGGTGGTGGTGGTGGTGGTGTGTGTGTGTGTGTGTGTGTGTGGTGTCGTTGACCGTGTGCGCACCGTCGGTATATTTTTATAATTTGCTCGTTTGTCCTTGTAACGCCTACGGTTCTTACACGCACTTCAGCGCCAGACAATTCAGTCTTCAGGGACGACAAACTCACTATCACATTTCCCTCCCCTGATGGTAAAATGGCCATTGCCCCGAAACACACTGTTTCAGAATTCAATTGCAGTTGCAAATTCTTAACCCTGATGTATCGTTCTACCTCTTTTAATGCGTGCGAAATGCAAGTAATAACAATTTCAGGAAAAGCAATGAATTTTGTTGGTATTGTCCCAAGAGCACGGCAGTCTCTTGTTTGCGCGGCCAGTGTCACGGGTAACCAGAATATACAGACTGTAGCCCGTGCATTTTATACGGAAGGCGCCACCTGTCTCCATAAATGCATACAAAATGGAGGCGATAACCATCTCAGAAAAACAAACAAACACTTATTTATTTATTTATTTTTGTGTGTGTCGTCCCGAGAGCACTGAGGACAAAATGACTGTTTACGAGGCCGGCATAACAAGTAACTAAAATACAACCTGTGTTTACAGACGCATTTCTTTTTTTAAATGCGGCAAGGGATAACATTCCCCGTGCAAATGCACTTACGCCACTGCCTCTCACAAACGTGTCTCGCGGTGTGCGAGTGCAGGAACGGCTTCTCTTTGCGGGGAAGGAAAGGGGAGGGGGGGGGGGCTGGACAGAGGATTTGGCCTAGAGGTTAAGGCGTCCACTACGAATTTTGAGGCGCAGGTTCGAATTCCCGGTGGGCAGGAATGTCGTGGGATTTTCCTTGCCAAATCGAGTCAAATTCACCTGCAGACTTGTTTGTGGTGCCTGCTGTGTTCACAATGCAATATCAAGTGTGTACGTTCAAGACCCCATTCCCTACGCCGCGGCGAGGGGTGGGGTGGGTGGGTGGGTGTTTAGGCGAGGGGTGGGGGTGAGGGTGGGTGGGGAGCGCGGAATGGAAAGCAAGCACACAGGCAAAGGACATAAATTGCGCGAGGGGTCACGTGCAGCGCAATTTTTTTTTTGTGTGTGGAAGTACCCTGTTTTGTGAGTATGCTAGTTTGTCTAGTGATTTGTGTTATCACGAAGTGTGATTTTCGTGATTTTTGTATTTGGTAGGGCAAGGTACATGCCAGGGGATAGCAAGAGGAAACAACCTGCCAGTGAAGCTGGGACTTTTTGCGCACCAGATAGGCAAAGTTGACGTGAGTGGATTTACGTGAAGTGCGCACCAGATAGGCAAGGTTGACGTAAGTGGATTTAGGTGAAGTGGCTATCTGGCCTAAGCAGAAAGTAGACTAGCATCACTCCAGTGAAGCCTGAGCGGAAAGCAGACATTCAATTTTCGTTAAAGCTCCTGTCAAATGCGTGCCATTGAGTGGTACGTGCACGGTAAGTTTTGTTTCTAGACTGAAACATATTAAGGAATGACTATGATGCCTGAGGCGATTAGGGAATATATAGGCAATTTTAGGCTTCGTGCATTTGTATTCATTGGCCATACCATGAAAAAAAAATCCAATACCACGGTATGGGACTATGAGATAAGATACAGACATAGAAAAGAACTACACTCCATTACAGGCCGTACACTGTGGGTACCGGTGGGTACTGGGCAATGCACAAAGTCATTTGGAAAACACCTTGCACAGCCTCGCGTGGACAATTAGCACGCTGGTCAGACACTCCCAAAGACATTGGGTGTGTCATTAAGGGTTGTAACTACAGTCTTGGGAACGGAGGAATCGGTTAACGATGCGCACCTCACGGCCAGTGTAAGTGAATGTTATTGTGGGTTCGCCCAGTAGACTGTGACTCATGTTCCCTCCCTCCTCCTCCTCCTCCTCCCACCCATCCAGTGGCGTTAGCAACAATAATAATAATAATCACCATTCATCGTTATATTTTTGTCACAGAAGTGCTATACCGATAACTACAATCACAGCTGAGAACAATCAGACTAAGCGAATAAAAAAGCAAATAGATGAAACAGCGCCTAAAAGTGTTATACACTTGTGCCATCGCTGCTCCACCGTCCCTACCCCCCCCCCCCCCCACACACACACCTCCTCCCGGGGAGCCGTGATAGCCGAATGGTAGAGCGTTGGACTTTCAATTCTCGGGTCGTAAGTTTGAATCCCGGTCGCTGGTTTCAAATACGTGAGCTGGCTTTTTTTTTCTCTCTCTCGTTGATATCACGAATACATGGTAGAAAAGGACGCTAAACTCACAAACACACAAACAAACACCCACCCCCACCCCCTCACCGAGTCTTCCCCCTCCCTCCCGCCACCCAAAAGTTTACACTGCACACACACACAGAGGAGACAGGATTAGCGTGGTCGATACTTTGTCAAGTCGGTCACTATCCAAGGACACCTCCGCCAGAAACATGACGTATGAGGCGCCCAACTCTGATTAGTTACCAAGCGTTGCGGAAACGACCAAGACTGATCTCTTATTGCTATCGATTGTTCTGTCAGGGACATCGAAGTCAGAAAGGGCACTGATGCAAGTTACTGTGCCATTTAGGGCTAACAAATGGGTTACGCGGTATGTAAGCTATTTGAAGAAGAGTGAAGTAGAGGCTCGAGGCTGCATGGGGATGTAGTCCAGTTGTGTGACGGCGAGAACAGCAGCTAGAAAGTATTGCTCTGCTTATAGCCCAAGAACAAGGCTATGGCTGAAGGTTGACACAGTTTCAGTTATTGCTTTCAATTATTATTTACTCATTATTGCTGTGAAATTTAGGTTGCTCCCCTCCCCCACCCCCTTTCCCCGGAGCGCGTCGCCATGGCGTCGCCTAACTCCTACTAACATACCATGTATGGTAGTGTTAGCATACACCCAGCAGTCATTAGAAGAGATATAGCACTGCTTACACGTATGCTAAAAACACGCTTATTATTTGCTAAGAGTCTGCTCAGAGACTGCTTAATCAGTGCTGTCATTTCGCCTGGTACAGGGCCAGCCAGTGTTCTCTCCCCCCCCCCCCCCACACACACACATGGCGTGTGATTGTTTTCCTCCATTCCGCGGCCCATCCCGTTGGTATGGGATCTTTAACGTCCACACTTGGTACTGTGCGTGCGTGTGTGCACGAAGACGAGAAAGGCACCGTCAACGAGTCTGAACCTGAATTTTACTCGATTTGGTAAGGAAAAATCTCACTACATTCCTGCCCATCGTGGACTCGGGCTAGTGTCCTTCCATTAAAAAGTTCGATGGAGGAAAGAGAGAGAGAGAGAGAGAGAGAGAGAGAGAGAGAGAGAGAAATAAAAAGCGCGGACAAAAAAAAAAAGAAAAAAAAAGAAGAAAACGTGGAGACATCTGTACTTGCAAGTGTGACATGCGTGAGCCAATAGATTGAAACGCCTTGATTGCTTATTCAGTGTTGAGGCGAGCAAGTGCTTGCATCAGAGACCTCCAGTCTACCTCTCCAGCTGATGTCACATCAGGGCCAGACATGCCTGCAGGCGATCAACTCCGCAGATCTTGACCTCAAATCTCAGAAGCTATTCGCTTGCAGCTCTGTGGTCGTCTAAATGCCATGCCCACACGGCCATCGGTGAAGCTGGACAAGACAACGCCCCTGCGGACCACAGACCACGTACATGTAGTGCGGGGCAAAGCTAAACTGATCGTCACTGAGGATACAGTCCAGCGGGGCGGGAGTTGTGGTGACCACGTAGATTTGTCAAAGATGGACGGGAGTGCTTCTGGTGTAACTCTGAGTGAAACGTTTCGACGAAAATTGCTCCCACTGTAAGTATGAGGGGTGGATGGGTGTGTGGGAGTTTAACGTCCTTTTCCACCACATAAGGGTGATATCAAAGTCGGGGCAACGAGAAAAAGGCCAGTACAAACATTGGCCCCAGCCGGGATTCGAACTCACGACCCGAGCATTGAAAGTCCAACGCTCTACCATACGGCCACCCCGGCTCCCCCTATAATTATGAACAAAAGCAACATATCTGTGTAACACAATCATGACATTTGTCGCGTTTACACTATAACTGAGCCAGGAACCGAGCCTGGAACCGAACCGAAAGGAACCGCGCCAGGGCCACTTTCTTTCGATTACACTGTAATTTTGTAAAAGGTGCGCTGAACTATTACGTAATGTTGGCCTGGCGCCCGGCAAAGCCTCAGTCGCGAGCCTGGGTCACAAGCGTATGTGCTGACCAGGTTCGGTTCCTGGCCAGGGTGAAATATTCTAATGTAAACGTGCCTGGTTCGTTTCCAGGTTCCTTCCAGTGTAAACGCGCTCCAGTGTAAACGCGCCCACAGTAATGGTAGAGCGTCGGACTTTCAATGCTGGGGTCGTGAGTGCGAATCCCGGCTGTGGCCAAATATTGTGCTGGAGTTTTTCTCGTTGCTCCGTCTTTGATATCGCCCTTACGTGGTGGAGAAGGGCGTTAAACTCTCAAATACCCACCGACCTACCGACCCGCGCTCACAGTAACGTAGCTCTTAGTGCAAGCCATACGTCTGAAATACCAGCATGCACCCACCTTTGCGTCGTTGTCAGTAGCGTGTTAGTACAAGTAGTTGGTTTAAGAAAAAAATAAATAAAGTAGTTGTTTGGCTGATAAGCTGGTTGGCTGGTTGGGTATAACGAGGCTAAGGTTGAAGGTTGACACTGTAGGTCCGAGCCATTCGATAAAAAGTGCGGCAGTAACAGAAGTGTAATTTTCCACTACGCCTAAGATGACACACACACACACACACACACACACACACACACACACACACACACACACACACACACACACACACACACACACACACAAAACTAAACAAATACAGAAATAAAACGCCGGGACAAATTTTGGTTCCTAGCCGGCATTCGAACTCGCGACCCGATCATCGAAAGTCCAACGTTTTCCGAACTCGAATTGCCTGGTTCATACATGTAATTGACCCCTTTTACATTCAACCGAAATCCTTTGGAAACACTCCGTGCTCCTCACGCTAATTTGAAAACGGTAACACTCGGTACTGCTCTTTGGAAACGCTCTGTTCCATTCTCAAAGTTTTTAAATGGAAACACTAGAACACGGTACTATTGCTTTGGAAACAGTCCTGCAGGACATACGTGCAAGCTACTGCGACAGAAACTGTTGAATCTGAGTAGCACTGGAAACGCTCCAGCCCATCTTGTCTTAGCTCCGTGGGGGGGTCAGTCGTGGGGGTCGTCGTCCTGACACGGAACATAGGGGCTAGGCGTGGGATGGCGTGGGGGTGATCAAGTGATGGCAATCTCGCCATTGACCCGCCACAACACGACGGACAGTGTCAGACAGCAGTCGGGGAGACGCCAATAAGAGGGTATAGGGACAGTCCGGAGGGACGGAGAAGGTGGGGAGTGGACGTGGAGGAGAAGGGGAATGGTGATGATGGTGGATGTCGTGACACTTCGGTAATGAATGTCCCATGTGCCACTGGACCGATTCATAGACAGGGGACTAGAATCAGGAATATTTCCGAAAAATGGGACGGAAATTGAACGTATATTATGGAGTCTCTCTTGTTTATGGCGAGGCGGTCGGTGGTGCAGAGTTCACGTCTCCTGGCACCAGTGGGAGAGGTTGGGGTTCGAATCCCACTTGAGGCAAAGATTTTTTCTTTCAGCTGAAGTATGTGGCACGGTTCATTCGGGCCGACCGTCGGGGGTTTTCTCCGGGTATTCCGGCTTCCTACCTCTCTGCTTTAGAAATATTCAGCCCACAAAATTTCAAAATAAATGCAATTCTAAATTCCGAAACATAAATCGCGGAGCTGATCACTCTCAGCACGTGATTGTCATATGTTTATGTCCGGTGTGTGAGACGTAGGTGGGTGGGTGTTTGGGGCTATAACGTCCTTTTCCACCACATACGGGTGATATGAAAGACGGGGCAACGATGAAAAAGCCAGCACAAATATTTGGCAATAGCCGGGATACGAACTCACGACCCGAGCATTAGAAGTCCAACGCTCTACCATTCGGCCACCCCGGCTCCCCGGTGTGTGAGAGAATGCGTGTGATTCATGTGCGTGTGCGTGTGGTGCTCAGCTCACGGTGCTTTGAGTCAAGAAACTGGGAAAAATTATTATTATTATTATTCGAGATACCGTCAACCGACATGAGGGGAGCCGGGATAGTAGAATGGTTGGACTTACAATGCTCAGGTCGTGAGTTCGAATCCCGACTAGGGCCAAATATTTGTGCTGGTCTGTTTTTCTCGTTGCCCCGTCTTTGATATCACCCGTACGTGGCGGAAAAGGACGTTAAACACTCACCCCCCCCCCCCACTCTCAACCGACAAGAACCGGATACGGCATTGTAGAAATAGGACAATGAAAAATTACACAGCACTTTTTTCCCTCGTTTTTTTTTAATTTTTTTTTATGACACATGCACAACTGTGTGCTATTCACAGCACAGTGTCTTCAAGGTCGCTTCCCGGTAAATCAAATCTCGGCAAAATGGGCGGTAAACGCACTATCACGTTTCCCTCCCCTGATGGTGAAATGGCCATTATCACCGCACGCACCGGTTCAGAATTCAATTACAACTCCAGATTCTTCCAACTCCGAGTACAATGGAAGTGGAGAGCAGCATAATTCTGCGCTCGCTACAACCTTCGATCGCTTTGACCACGGTCCAGCCATTTGGGACAGCCTGCCTGCCCATGTTCGCCATGCAGAGTCAACGGACTCTTTCAAAGTCGCTTTAAAGTCTCATTTCTTCCAACAGTATTATACAGACTAACTTCTCTATCATCACTGCTACCATTATTGTCATTTTACGATGTCATGTTAGGATGTATCATAGCTGTGTGTATGTAACGTGTATGTGACGTGTATTTCATGTGTATGTAATGTGACGTATTTCAAAGCCAGTGTAATGTGACGTATTTCATGTGTATGTATTATTACCCTACTATTGTGAGGCGCCCAGAGCTCCAGCAGGAGGTTGGGCGCCAGACAAATCCTCATTATTATTATTATTATTATTTTGTCTGAGAGTGCTGTGCTGTGTTGATATAAAGGCATGATCGTGTGGCCGATTGTCAGTATACAATATTATACAGCCATTTCACTTTGCGTATCACGTGGTACACGTGCTGGCCAGGACAATGGAGATACCATGGATACCTGGCGGACAGCTGGCGGACAAACAAAACGTTCTCATTGGAAAGCACGGGGGGATGTCAGCCACGTACGTTTTGATGACGTAACGTGCACGCGCTCAGTAGGGTAGGCAAACGTTACAGCTAGGTTAATCCCGACAAGCATCGTTCCTATGTGCTGAGGAGTGGTGATGTTTTAAAAATTGAAGCTATTAATAATAATAATAATAATAATGAGTATTGTATAGGCGCTTTACCCAATTTCATATCTCGGCTCAAAGCGCCGCGAACTGAACCCAACACGCACGCTCACGTGAATCACACGCATTCTCTCACACACTGGACATAAACACATTACAATCACGTGGTGCGAAGGGTCAGCTCAGCTATTTAAATTTCGGAATTTAAAATTGCATTTATTTTTCAAATTTGGTGGGCTGAACATTTCCAAAGCAGAGGGGGAGGAAGCCGGAGTACCCGGAGAGAACCCCCGACGATCGGCCCGAATGAACGGTGCCACATACGAGAAGGAAAAATTCTTTGCCCCGAGTGGGACTCGAACCCCCCACCTCTCGCATTGGTGACGAGTCTCTTAACCACTAGACCACCGACCGCCCCGTATTACCCATGGGGTTAGGAGTTTACAAGTACAGTCGCCGAGTTTTCGTTCAACGAGGGCGCCGACTGAGACGATGATGATGATGATGATGATGGCGTTCCTGGACGGAACACTCCCAAGGTCATCCCCGTGAATGAGAGGAGTACACGTGGGATCGTGTGATCGTGATCTCTCCCGCAGTACCTCACAGAGAAGCTCACTACGTATGAAACCTCCCGTTCACTTCGCTCATCTTTTAAGAAACTATTAAAAATACCCCGTATCAGTCTGAAAACTTATGGCCAACGTTCCTTCAGTTACTCCGCTCCCCAGATCTGGAATTCACTGCCCGTCTCCCTTAGAAGCCTCCCTACTCTGTCACAGTTCAAGGCACACCTTAAAACCTATCTGTTTCGGCAAGCTTTCCACTAAAATTTTTACCGTATCCTCCTCTGTATCCCACATCCGCCCCGTGTGTGTGTGTGTGTGTGTGTGTGTGTGTGTGTGTGTGTGTGTGTGTGTGTGTGTGTGTGTGTGTGTGTGTGTGTGTGTGTAACGCGCACTGAGTGCTCTCTTGGGCAGATTTTCTGCGCAATATAAAAACAATTTATTATTATTATTATCGTTTTCAACTGCCTTACCACGTCGGCAAGCACACTCCGTCTTCGGAGAGTGACTGTTGTCATCCTCGGAACTTACCATGGACGAAGACAATCACCACATAACAACAACAACAACGGCAATAACATTTTTCTGTGGCCTCACTGCTCTGGTCAGTCAACAATGACACAAGCCTTCGCGCGAGGCAGATGATAACAATGATGATGATGACGCTGATGACGACGACGACGACGATGATGATGATGATGATAATGATGATGATGATGATGAAGTCGATATGGCGCTTCGCTCGGATTGCACACGCCGCCTAGGGAGGGTGGGTGGGTGGGTGTTTGGGGGTTTAACGTCCATTTCCACCACATAGGGTGATATCAAAGACGGGGCAACGATGAAAAAGCCAGCACCCAAATATTTGGCCCCAGCCGGGGTTGAACTCACGACCCGAGCATTACAAGTCCAACGCTCTACCATTCGACCACCCCGGCTCCACGCCGCCTAGGGAGAGGTTTGACAAGCCGGCGTGTTGTGGACTATAGGACACTGGCCCAAGGTGCGCTGTGCGACGCAACATTTGAAACCAAGTCTAAAACCTCTGTCACACGCGGCGATTCTGCACGCCTGCCAGCGGGTAAAATGCACTCCCAGCCAATGAAATCCGCTTGTAGCTGGTGCTCCCCGGGGATGCCGTCGCCATGTCTGTGGATAGAACACTCTCTTATTATTTTTTTTCCTCGCCAGGCCAGTCAGTCGCCGCCCGCGCGTTGTGTGCTTTGTCTAGCGCCAGGCCGGCAGCGCAGTCCGCCCTGTGCACGCTGGTATCGTGTGAACAGAAAACCCACTCGGCGAGCGTGTGAAAAGGCCTTTACAAGCAGCGCGCCACCACTACAGAGACGTTACAAAGACAGAAACACAGGCCATTCATCATTCTGTCTTTCGCTTCCTGCCGTCCTCTCAGCTCGGTGCTGAAATGCGTTCGCTGGAAATGAATCTAACTAGCGCAGACAGCTTATTGGGGGACTGTCAGAGGTGGATGAAGGTTAACGTGATGGCTTGTAAGTTTTGCAAGTAACTTTAAAAGCACCTGCCAACTTGGTGGACATGGAAAATACTGTTCAACTGCGATTCGGGTTTTGCTTCATATGTCACTCTCTCGTCTGCTTCACACACACATACACACACACACACACACACACACACACACACACACACACACACACACAGAGGGGGGGGGGGGGGTGGAGTTTAACGTTTGAGAAAAAGATCAGCACTAATATTTGGCCCAAGCCGGGATTCGAACACGACCCGAACACCAACGCTCTGCCATTCGACTATCCCGGCTCCTCACACGGGGGGTACGGGTGGGGGTGGGAGACGTTTCAGAACACTGAAAAACGAAATACCACCAAGCTAGACAAATGCGCAGTGTGACCCACATTTAGTCACAGGTTGCATTAACCAGAACCGAGAGATCGGCGCAAACTCCAGGGTCTTCATCACGGGAAAATCCCACGCGTGTAATAGGATTTCCGTGATCAAAAAGGTTTCCTTTTATGTCACGTGACCTATCCCATGAATCTCAACTTGTTGTTTGAATTCGATCGAGGCCAGTAGATCACTTCCCGACAATCGAATTAAGAAGTAATAATAAAGTGGTATAAACCTGCAGCCCCCCCTCTGGCTTTGATCGAGAAAAATCAATCTCGTTTCAAACGAGAGCTGGCCGAAGACGTTGAAACTCTTGACGTTTGATCTTCCGGCATGAGTCTTGGTCGTGCGGAGAGGTGATCTCCCTTATCAGCCTGCGGTATGTCATTTGAAACTTAACTCCTCTCATTTCGCTAAAGGAAGCTAGTTTTTTTTTCTTCCTTGAATAGAAAAACAACCACAAAAAAACGTTGAACAAAAAGACCTGCTGTCTCACCAAAACCCTGCACGTAAGAATAATTGTTAGTTGCCCCCCCCCCCCCCCAAAAAAAAAAAAAAAAAAAAAAAAAAAGAAAAAAGTCCCCAGGCTGTATAGCAGCGCTATCGCGGACCCATCCAACAAGCAGCCATTTTGGATGGCTCTCGGCGTCATACCCCAGCAGGTATTGCATTTCCGACTGATATATATTTACATATGATGAAGGTTTTCAGAAACCTTTTCACGGTAAAGTGAGCGTATGCAACATGTAGATAACCCTTTCTGAATTGCCCTGTGACGGTCGTGTGTGGGCTGTATCGCGCTGGGACACGTTTCAGACATTTTCTGGACACTTCTGAGGCCCAAAATGCTTGTTTTTGGAGCTTGAAGAACTACGTCTGCGACAAAGCACCGTACACAAGTAAACCCTTGTCACATTTAAAAGCCGCACTAGACGTGGCGATTTTGCTCGCAAACCAGCGGTAAAATGCACTCCCGGTCAAGTAAATCGGCTCGCCAGGAGCAATGAAGCACTCCGCCGTCGGCTCGCCAGTGAATAGAACAAGGTCCTATTTTTTCCTCGCCACGCGAGCCAGTCAATCGCCGCTGGCCGCGCGCTGTCGCTCTGTGTGTATTGTCTAGGCGGCGCACTCCGCTCACAGCACGCTCGTAGCGTGTGAAAAGAAAAGCCGTTTGGAGAGTGTGCGAAGTCTCCACAGGCTCTCGGCGTGTGCCGAAGCGCCTACGGAGCTTTCAGCGTCTAGGAAACCGTGGACAGCACGGCGACCCCTAAGCGGTCTTGTTGGCGGAATTCTCACCATGGACGTTACGTCCACAGAAATACTGTGTGTATGAAGACAAGGCACAGGACACACAGGACACACGTGACCATGGTCATACTCACATGACATCGTTGGGGCTGCAGAGCTCTCTTACGCATGCGTAGATGATGGTCAGGATTAGAGGTCCGACTGAAAGAAAGGAAGTCAAACATGTCAGAGTTTGTGGAGGTCAAGCAGAACCCGGGCAATATTATGGACAAGTAATGAGGAAACTATGGTATGGTATGGTAGACTTCTCCTCGGCGCACATATCCATCTCTGCTGAAATGCTCACGGCGCCGCAGGGCTGGAGGACGAAGCAGTGAAAGCCTGCTGCCGTTAAGCGCTACTTTGTGTGCAAACCTCCACCCTGCTATTCACTCTGGTGCGTGCGACAGTATTTCTGTTTACCACGCCACCGGCCACAGCCTACTCTTCTTCGAAAGATGAACGTGGGATTTTTTGCGTGCACACTTGATGTTTGTGCGTGCGTGTGTACACGAAGGCGAGACAGGCACCGCAAACGAGTCTGCACATGGATTAGACTCGATATGGGAAGGAAAAATCCCACCATATTCCTGCCCACCGGGGACTCGAACCCGGCAGCTCAGGATCCGAAGTCAGACGCCTTAACCACTACACCAAATCCCCTGAAACTACAGACGTCGAGTCACAAGGGTCACGACTGACTGTCGTCACTTTAAAGCCTCTATGTTCGTTACGCCGCTGAGATGGAAAACTGCCACTTTTGAAGCTTTAAGTCCTGCTCTTAACCGGGCACAGCAAAACACAAAACACAAAAACACGCAAAACACACATGTGCACATCACAGTCGCTGCGCTCGGTGTGTGTACTAACTACAAAAGTGAACGCAGCAGTGCTCGGTGACAAACCGATTGAAGATGCACTGTCCGCCATGCACGGTTTGCACGCCGAGTGACGTAGTACAGCCAGTCAGAATCTGTTGCGGAACCACAGTCACAGTTGTGGCTATTTGAAACCCAAGTTGCTGTGATGACGCCACAGCCGTGGGGGGAAACCCCCCAAAATCACAACTGTGTCACAACTGTGGACAGCACCGTGGCGCTCCGCAGTGCCCAGTTAAGAGCCGGCTTAATGCTGTTCGCCAAATAGACAGATGTTTCATTTCGCCATTGCGACCGTTTTTGCGACTTTGTGGCTTGTAATATTAGAGAAATACGATTTTTTTTTAAGCCCATGGTCCATTCCTGAACAGACTGGGACTCGACAAAGCTTCTAAACACCCTTGAATGGTCTGTGCATAGTAAGTTTTGTTCTAGATTGAAGCATTTTTAGGGGTGACAATGATGCCTGAGTTAGTTAGTTAGTTAGTTAGTTAGTTAGTTAGTTAGGGCTTAACGCCGCGCAAGCAACAAAGGCTAATTCGCGGCAAACCAAAAGTCCCCTTCTGCCAGTCCTTTAAAACATAAAAAGTTTCACGTTAAAACAAGATGTAAATAAATATTAACAATCTATCGGGTCTAAACGAGAAACTTATTTCAAGACTTAAAAATTTAACATAGGTGGTCAGTGAAAGACTGAATATTTGAGAAGTCTATAATTTATAAAACAGGTTGACCTCTTTCAGGAAACTGAAGATGCTGTCAGGGGGGGACCTCCCTGAACAGCACCTTCAGTGAATCTGCACAGTAATGCACATTGAGGATAATAGGGAATATATAGGCATTTTGAGGCTTCGTGCATTTGAATTCTTTGACCTGAAGGCTGTGGTCAGTTAAACTACACACAACCCTGCCTGTGCATGTCAGATTATACACTAACCTCCTGCAACGTAAACCAAACGCTTGGTCCATTATCCGTAGGATTGACACTCGGTTTACATAGATGGGCACCAGTGCCTCGTAGTTTATTTAGTGAAAGTGCCCACTGTTTGGGTATCTTGCACCGGCCACCCAGTGGTAAACGCCAGTTCCTGGGGAAATGTGACCCGTTCTCACAAAAGGGACCATAAGTCGTAAATTATTAAATTGTGAAATATGTACACCACTGCAATCTACTGGTTGTGCAGTTTAAGTCAACATAAGAGTGAAGGCTGTACTACTAAAATTGACAGAGATATCAGCAGTTGAAGTTGGCTACTCACAAGGCGGCCATATTGACCCCCGGCACTCTTTTCGCCTGTAGCGGCGTTCGGCCTAGCGCGACTTACGGTCCCTTTCGCGAGAGCGGGTCACAAATGTCTATACCTACTTCTAAACACATAAAATTGACCAGATGTTCTTTCCAATTGGGTAAAATCGCTCTAGGAGTATTTTATATGAAACCCGATCAACTTGGAGCAAGCCTAATCAGTAATCGGCAGCGCCGGGACAGCCAAGGCGGTTCTTGTATATATGGTCAATTTAATGTGTTTAGATGGTAGGGAAATCAGTCATCGTATGAAATGCATGGGTCATGCTGATATTCTAAACTACTACAGGGTGGCCAGGTGAGCAAACTATTCTGAGGAAGTTCGTGAATCTCCGTCTTCGACTGACATCTAGGCGAGAAGTCCACAATTTAAATGAGGAGTGCTATTAAATGTCATGCATGAGTTATACAAGTTCCAACACGAGGCTCCCGCAGGGGTTGTTTTTCTTTAAAACAACAACAACAACAACAAAACAACCAACTAATACTTTGAATCTGCCATGATTATTGAAACTCATCCTAGACAGGGCTTCGCGATGGCGCACGTTCGTCTGGACATTGCAGTCCACTTAACCTGTTCGCTGTTTACAGCGTAAATTTATACGATTCGTGCCTCATTGGTCGGAGAGTATTTTTAAGGCTGATTTCCCTGTAGCGCAGTGTATACACACGTCAAAGCCAAGCCCAGTGAAACTGGTTATGAAAATACCGCCTCAGTTCAGAACTGTGCAGTGTTTGGTTTTTTTTCCTAACCCCAGAGTGTCAAGTTTCTATAATACTTTATCTTATCTAAAGGGCATCGGTGATAACACATCTTTACATAAATCAACTTCAGACCTATGTCACCGACACTGTAAGCAGAACAACAAAAACCAAAACAACAACAAAAACCAAAACACAGCAACAGCTTTTCGTTTCCGTTGACAGATCTCCGATTCACCGCTGGCACGTGCTAGAATTGAAATACCAAGAAAATGATTTATGTTTTTTTTTTTCTTTTATGGTTGTTTTCTCTCTCACTTTGGTCGTCTATCATTTTCACGAGAGTTGTCGCTATCGTTGTTATCAGATGGAACTGCAGACATCTGCCTTCCCCGTCGACGCGGATAATAGAGTGTTTGTAACGGAATGTGACATATACGAAGTCCGAGTGAAAGATTTCCCCAGTCGCGGGTTTTATGGCCCGAAAGACCGAAGCCGCGTGAGATATCTATCTGACGCTCGTGCGCGCGCGCCCGTACATCTGACGACGTGATGGGAGTTATATCGTGATCGACCACTTCGTGATACTGGTTGCAGCTGATGTAATGACATTCACGAGCAGGAAGCTATATATATTATATTGTGTGGCAGGAAACGCGGACTCATTTGCCAATAAAATCTTGCTAGAAGAAAGAAAGGCAAGGCTAAGGCTGACCTTAATATTGAGGTTCCTGACCGCAAATTGAATCTTTCCCCCCTTGGTGTGTCCCCCCCCCCCCCCCAAGAAAAACAAATTAAAACAAACTATTTGAGTAATAGTTATAGTAAGAGCTTCTGGCCCCAGTGTGTGGTACCGACCCCACTGTGTGATACTGACACCCGTTGTGTGCATGTGACACTGACCGTCACGCCCTTCCTCGTGTCATACACCCCTTCAGTTACCAGAACCCACGTCTCATTCTACCCCCATTGTGTGATACTGGTACTGACCCCGGCCAACCACGTAACATACGTGTGATATACCCCGGCCCGTCGTGTGATATATACTAGTATATACTGACCCCATCCAACCAAGAGGAGGACACGGATAAGCGTCTTGCCCGTGCGGAAAGCCTGGGCCATGATGACGTGTAGGTACAGGCCCTCGCAGAACATCCAGGCGAAGTTGGACGCTGTGCAGTAGTGGGCCAGCACGTGCAGCACCCGACACCAGACCTGCACGTGAACAGTCACACAGACAGTTCTGTTGTAAAAGGCACCGATTCTAGACTTACCAGGCTTTACAGAAGAGATGGTGCGTGTGTGTTTGTGAGTGATATTAAAGACGGGGGAACGAAAAAAAAAGGCCAGCACAAATACTTGGCCAACCAGACGGGATTCGAACTCACGATCCGAGCTTTGGAAGTCCAACGCTCTACCACACGGCTATCCTGGCTCCCCGTCAAGAGGGTGGGTGCGTGGGTGTTTGGCAGTTTAACGTCCTTTTCCACCACGTAAGGGTGATATCAAAGACGGGGCAACGAGAAAAAGACCAGCACACATATTTAGGTTACAGACCACTAATACGTTCCGGGGCATGTAGTAGGAATTA
>JACVVK020000348.1:340000-350000 GCA_018292915.2 Batillaria attramentaria | reverse complement strand
TGAACTGAACTGGATTGATCTGAACTGAACTGAACTGAACTAAACTGAACTGGACGAAACCGAACTGAACTGAACTGTGGCAATTGTGAGAGAACTGAGCCAATACCGCGCAGAGCACAAGTCCTCTTGTGCCACCGTGGACCCTGTTCTGTAAATACTCGCCCTCGCCAGCCGACAACAATATAACACTGCTTGACAGGAGACAATCGGACCCTATGCCGTAATTTATTTTTTTGACCATATCGCAGCGAGGTCTTCAGACGACGATCCACGCATTACTCATCCACCGCTGGTTCTTTACACCATTTATATCCACCATCGTTTTCGTCGTCCACTTCATGAATAATTAATCAATAGCCCTTTCGTCGTTTTTGCCTGCTTGACTTGTCAGTTTCCAGCGCTGGTAACTTGGTTAGCGCAAACAATATTTCTGCGATCGTTTATCGTTGTGAGAAGTGTATTTCCCATTTTTTCAGCTAATTGTTTCCACAAACAAGATTCACCCCGCGGTTCTGCGGAGTTGATTTAGACGAAAACTTTGCAGACAATGGGTTGCCGGCTGCGCCATCTGAACAAGGGAGTGACGCCATCTGGCGTCCATCAAGGGGGGTAATTGTAAACTACGGAGGCATGATTAGGATCCTCCGGCAGGGTACGCGGCCTTGATAACATGTTGTTTCTGCCGCTAACACGCCTTCATCAAAATATGTTGGGAGGGGAGGGGAGTGTGTGTGTGTGTGTGTGTGTGTGTGTGTGTGTGTGTGTGTGTGTGTGTGTGTGTGTGTGTGTGTGTGTGTGTGTGTGAGAGAAAGAGAGAGAGAGAGAGAGTAATGCACAGTTAACACTTTTGTTACACTGGTGTGTGTGTGTGTGTGTGTGTGTGTGTGTGTGTGTGTGCGCGTGTGCGTGCGTGCGTGCGTGTGCGTGTGTGTGTGTGTGTGTGTGTGTGTGTGTGTGTGTGTGTGTGTGTGTGTGTGTGTGTAAGCTTCTGGGACAGACTGTCAAGTTCTGATCCATGAAGAGAGACTAAAGCGTAAGTCCGAGACTAATTCGACCAAGGCAAGAGACGAAAGGATTAGTTCGAGATGCACAAGCGCAGTGCACGCACACGCACTGACAATATCAAGTGTGCACGTTAAAGATCCCATTACAAACGGGAAGGGCGGCGGAATGGAAAACGATCACACGCCATTCACGCAGAAAAACTAAAAAAAAAAAAAAAAACACCCAAAAAACTAAAAAAAAACAAAAAAACACCCAAAAAATTATAAAAAAAACACCCAAAAAACTAAAAAAAAATAAAAAAAATGGGTGGCCCTGCACTATGGTTATGCGCTCCCACCAGAGGAACCAACCCAGCAATGGAATAATAATAATAATAATAATAATAATGGCAAGTCTGTGACTGTTTCAGGGACAAAACGCCAGCGAAAGTCCCGACGTATTAAGTCTGAGACTAGAGCCAAGTCTCATACTAGTCTAGTGCATTTTCATGCACCAGGCCCCACAATTTTTGGAGACGGTGGGATGGAAATTCAATGTTGCGATGATCATAAGGCAATGGGGGGGGGGGGGGGTGCCTCCTGGGGTGGGGATTGCGTGTGGTGGGTGAAGTGTCGGGGTATGTGGTCGCTACACGATGAACAGCTGAAAAGCTGAAAAAATAATCTGTCCTCTGTGCCTGAGGAGGTTCCAATTTAACTTGCCCTTTGCTCAAAATGGAGTTGTATATTGGGTGTCATGTTTGTGTGTCAGTGGGAAGAGGGTGTTGCGGGGGTTGGGGGGGGGGGGGGCGCGTGTTGCGGGGGTGGACTGATTGTCTGAACAGCTGCATAAATGTCAAACTGAACTGGGAGGAGGAAGTATCAGGCCGGACCTTTCCTCCTTCGATTTCAAGTCGAGTGTCGCGAAAGACCAGAGAAAGAAGTCCGAACAGTGCAGGTCCTGTCGCAATGGTGAGTCGACAATGCTATAAACGATCACGTAAACGACTGGTTAAAGGCCGCAATTTTAAAATATTTTAATGCTCACAGATCGTTCTGGGCTGCTTTGGTGGTGTCTAACATCACACGCCTTCGACACCTGCACAGTGACAGCATCTTAAAGGCTGGCACTGAGGCAAGAGATCTAGAAGGCCTCATACGGCGACGCGAATATCAAGGACTGAAGGAGTCAGCGATAAGGCTTGCAGCACTGTCAACGGCTGAGTAGGGGAAACTGAATTTTCCACGGCTCACAGTCTGTACACGCGACTGTCTTGCATCAAGAGCTCTACTAGTTACCAAGATGGACTATTTCGATCGTACAGGCGCACTCGCGAGCGAAACTCTTCCAAACAGACTTTGCTTTCCGTAGTAGGCTTCACATAGGCCAACTTATGTTATGGATCAGTCACTGTTGCGTTTGTGACTGAATCTGTATGCTGGAAATAGTCTATCCTAAGTTTAGCAGAGCTCCGAATGCGATACACTGCCGTCTACAGGCTAGGCGAGCCAGCGAAATTTCAAACTCTCCTATATTCGGCGGAATTAAACCGTGCCGCAACACTTGCTGAGTCGTTGTCATACTCGCGTCGCGCGGACCCTTCGGTTGGCTCAGTGCAAGTCTGTGAGATGATGTCACTGTGCAGGGGTCTGAGTGGCATGGTGATAGAGTTCAGAACGACCTGTGAACATAGAATTGATGGAAGATGTGCCTTTCACTTCCATGGCCCGCTTTTCACTAAACAAGTACTGAAGTAGTATTTCATTGCTGTCGGTCCCCGCATTACACACAATTGAAGAAGATAGGATCAGGAAGCCAAGCCATGCATTTTCATTTGTGTCGTAGATGGTCGTTTTACTTCAGTTTACCGTTGCTGGCGGCGCTAGGCAGGAGGTTAATATCAGTCTGTGACCAGTCGTTTGTATTCTGTATAATATAGCAGGGATTTTTAAAGAAGGGATTTCTTCTGTGCATTTATCCCGATAACGGGATACTGACAAAGTCGAAGCTTGAACTCATTCTCATTGGGAACCGATTTCTGCCGCTTTTTTGTTGTTGTTGTTGTTTTGTTTTTTTTGTTTAAGCAGCAGCAAGGGAGGGGGGGGGGAGAGAGAGAGAGAGAGAGAGAGAGAGAGAGAGAGAGAGCAACACTTTTTTCTTAACAGGTTCTGACCTTTTATTTGTTGAAGAACGAGGATAAGGAATAATTCCCTAATCCCCAAATTTGTTCAAGATTTTTTTTTACCCCCCAAAGTCAAGAGTTACTTCTGAAACGACGGAGCCGATCTTTTATAAGTATGCATAATTCGTTCCTCCGGTACGCATAACTGTGTACACTTTTGCTGAGAGGAAGCTCGGCATACAAAGATCAAACAGCGAGATCTACAATAAACATTGCGCTTGGCATCTCTCACTACGATTTAACCCTAAGCTGTGTAAAGTAGTAGTACGGGACACATGGCACGTTTCGGGAGGGGAGGGGGCAAAAAGAAAGAATTTAAACAAAAACAGAAAGAAAAGGAAATGTGGAAATAAAGACAGGCAATGATCGAAAAATGTGGAATCGAAGAGGTCTGCGCGAAAGCCTCTCTCCCCCCCCCCCTTTTGACCCCCCCCCCCGCTCCTCTCTCTCTCTCTGTCTCTCTCTCCGGGTCCGTGTGGACTCTTTCTTCACCTTAGTCGCAGACTCCGCAGAAGGCGTAGGCCGATGTGACACAAGAGTGTTTTTAGTACCAACAAACAGCGAACACGGTGTTTTGTCGTGTTTCTTGTGTGACATGCGGCCACTTAATGTCTTTGCCCTATTTATTTCCGGGGAGTCTTTTGAGCTGTTCTCCATGTCTATTTTCGCGTGTCATAGGCCTTACGTGTGTGTGTGTGTGTGTGTGTGTGTGTGTGTGTGTGTGTGTGTGTGTGTGTACGTGCGTGCGTGCGTGCGTGCGTGCGTGTGTGTGTGTGTGTGTGTGTGTGTGTGTGTGTGTGTGTGTGTGTGTGTGTGTGTGTGTGTGTGTGTGTGTGTGTGTGCGCACGCGCGTGTGCATGCTAGCTTCCTCGCTTGCTTGCCTAAATATTACTTTAGTCTCCATAACATCTTTCTCTGCTTAAACGTTTTATTTCTAATTCTGACTTTTCTTATTATTTCGGCAGCAGGGATAAGCTGCCAAGTTCAGGTCGTACGAACTTGTCTGGCCGCTATTACACGAGTTGTCAAAACGTATTGACATTTTCTGGGCACATGCTCTCGTGTCTGACACGAAAATGACCCTCATTTAAAACTTCAGCAAAGCGAAAACAAGAAGTGGACGAGGCGTGTTCAGCTCCAGGCTAGATGTCCTAGGGTCTTCCGAATCCGGTCGCTCAGAACAGACCATATCCGGCTGGCTGATTCGTTGTTAGGGAGTTAGACGTCCTTCTGTCACGACGCGAGGAAGATATCTACCCATGGGCGACTAAAAATGGCCCAAATACATTTGTTTTTTTGCTCTCAGTCGGGTCAGTTGGTTCTTTGCTGTTTGCAAATTTAACGTCTTTCTTTATCGAGGTGATATCAAAGACGGAGCGACGAGCTCCTCCCCTACCCCCCAAAAACAAACAAAACAAAACAAACAAACAAAAAACAACAAAGCAAAACAACAACAACAAAACAAACAAACAACGCACAAGAGACAACAACAACAAACAAACAAAAACAAACAAACAAACAACGCACAAGAGACAACAACAACAAACAAACAAAAACAAAGAAACAACGCACAAGAGACAACAACAACAAACAAACAAAAACAAACAAACAAACAACGCACAAGAGACAACAACAACAAACAAACAAAAACAAAGAAACAACGCACAAGAGACAACAACAACAAACAAACAAAAACAAACACACAAAACAAAAGAACAACACAATAACAACACAATAAACAAAAACACAAAACACAGAAAAAAACAAACAACAACAACAAAACAAAACAAAACAAAACAAAACAAAACCAGCCAAACAAACAAAAACAAAACCAAAGAAAAAAAAAAGTCTGACAACACACACCCCCAAAAAACAAAAAAACAACCCCCAAAAGACACCCCCCCTCCACACACACACACACACACACACACACACACACACACACACACACACACACACACACACACACACACACACACACAAACAAAACAAAAACAAAACCCAAACCAACCAACAAATAAACAAAAAACAAACAAACAACAACAACAACAAGAAAGATAAGACGGTGATGGTTACTCACGTTGCCAGTGCACATAGTGTAGTTGCTGTAGGGTTTTCCACTCTCCGCATGATGTCGCCACGTGCCGTTTTTCTCACACTCTTTGACAGCGGAGGCTGAAACAGACCATGGAGCTCTCACTTACCCTTGGTTTGGAAACAGACAGGCAGACAGACTGGCAAAAGCATATACACAGTCAGACACGTAAACGTGTGTACAGAAAACGTCATACAAGAAATCACATTTGAAACAATCTCACGACATGTACAAAAAGACTATAAAATGTCATTAAACCGTTTTTTAATCTAACGCTAAATTGTTTCCTTTTGTGGCAAATCGAAATCTGATTGCATTTTCTGCACGACCTCTTGCCGCGCTTATTTAGTTTTCATTGAGCAGACGATTTGTCTGCATTCTCCTTGAAGAGCTGCTTTAGAACTACTGCCGTAAACCAACGTTTTATTCTAAGAATAACTTTTTTTTTTTTTTTTGAGGAGAGGCGGTTGCAATAGACGACTCCACTTGGCAAGATCCGAGGCCAAAGCCCCCGCCTCTTCACTCTGCCGTGTATGGGCAAAACACAGTACGTCCATGGCGTCATTGTATGGGAAAAGGGGGGTGATTTCAAGATGAAAGGCATTGACGTAATGGCCTTTTTCCTCAAATGACGTCAATGGACTTACCGCTTTTTTTTCCATGTTCCAGTCATATCAAACTACACATGCTTCCCTCGTTGTTGTGTTTGGCAATGCAGTTTGCAGACCATACCATGGATTGTGTTCGTGGTTCATGATACCGCTGGAGGCGATTGGTTGAATTCTGGGGGCTCGCCCCTTTCGATTGAGAGGAGTGGAGTCGTCTATTCGGACGAGACAGCCCATGACTCCTACGCCATTATACATGCAGTAACGAATACTCTTTCACGTGCTACGTGGAATTGATTTTACTACTGAAACTATAGCAGTACCAAAGATATACATCCTCTACACTACATGTAAGGCAGCTGTACAGTCTTTAGCATCACTCGGGGCTATAGTACTAGGCTTTCGTCCAAGGGTGAGCTGCTGGGGAGCCGGGGTGGTCGAATGGTAGAGCGTTGGACTTCTAATGCTCGGGTCGTGAGTTCGATGCCGGCTGGAGCCAAATATTTGTGCTGGCTTTTTTATCGTTGCCCCGTCTTTCGTATCACCCTATGTGGTGGAAAAGGACGTTAACACCCCCCCCCCCAAACACCCACCCAACCCACCCCAAGGGTGAGCTGCCTTTTCGGTATTGCGCTACCAGGGGTAGACAGTTCAGCCACAGCGGGTGGACGATGTTCCCAAAACTGCTAAGAAGTCTTATCGTAATATAAGCTGCGAAGCCTGCTGTTTATGTCCTTGTGAAGTGCACCCCCCCCCCCCCCCTTTCACGTCTCTCGTCATGATGGGCGCTTACAGGAAGTCGAATGGCAGTTCTTTGGCGATCAGCCTTTTCTGAGTTAGGTGTTTGAGTTTTTGACTTAGCCCACGGTTGTCCCCCTTCCTCAGGAGCCGGATGTGAATCTTCGTTGACGGCTCCTCCGTTTTTATTTTTTTAAATTTTTTTTACGGCCTCTCTTAATAAAACATGCACGCGTGGGAGAAATGAGAAATCAGAGACAACACAGGCAGAGGAGCACTTGCCGGGGGTTTAAGTGATTTGGCCACAATCAAGTGGTAGTCCAGGGGGAAAAAAGGCAGTATATTTTATGGTGCACGGGGTCGTGCAGGGGCTTTGGGCCCTATGGAGCTTGGCGAGTGAAAACTGTCCTCTGGAAGTGGCGAGGAGGTCAGCGTGACGGCCAGTAAATCTGACAGCGCGTCGCTTTGTAGTCCGTGATGGTAATGGTGATGCTGCGATGGTGCCAGGCGTGTCTTGCGATCCGTTTAATACAGCGACGGTGATCGAGCACTGGTGAACGTTTACATACACCTATAAAACCTGACAATTGTTCGTGTGTTAAATGGACGTCAACTGGCTATGCGACGGGAAGAGCAAAACTGAAAAACACCCCTCCCCCCCCCCCGCCCCCAAACAATAACAACAACAACAGTAACAACAGCTGTGTAATGCTTATATAGAATCTGTACATCTAGATGGCAATATTTGTTTAAAAAAAAAAAAAAGAACAAAAGAAAAAAACAAAACGAAACAAAAAAACCAAAAGTGTGAACATAAAATAAGAAATAAAATTGAAACAAAGAGAAGATGATGATGGAAGGGGGAAAACAGAAGAAAAGAAGAAAAGAACAGACAAAAGCAAACCTTCCAAAACAGTTCCATTTGTGAACCCTCTTACTGATTCCCTAAACAACAACAACAGCAACAAAAGAAACCCTCTCATCTTGACGCCGAATTACCGGATGCCATAAAGTTGTCTCGAATCCAACAAAAGAAGCGTATGAGTTCAGTGACCCACAGCCAATGTTTCTTTTTCTTGTCTTCTTCTTCTTGTGCTTGCTTTAAATCCAGGCGACTGTAGGTCACCCAGGCGGTTAATGGAAAACAAGAAACCGGTTTTGCGAAGCAGCTTGGGGGAAAAAAACTGTTTGAAAAGTTTTGATACAGCTTCGTTACAGCTTGTTAAATAGGAACACGACATGACGTAGACAGGAGGCAAGGACAAACAGTCCCAGAAACATGTTCTCCAAGAGCTTCTCGGTATAGTCAAGACAAAGTCAAAGTCAAAAATACTTTATTTATCCCCGTAGGGCAATTCATGCGGGCGAGCATAAGACACATAAAGAAGTTAAGATCACTAAATTTATATAATTGTACACTCTCTCTCTCTCTCTCTCTCACACACACACACACACACACACACACACACACACACACACACACACACACACACACACACACACACACACACACACACACACACACACACACACACACACACACACACACATATCCTGCACTTGGTGACTAACCGGAGAATTATAAGCATGAGGCAAAAAAAAAAATTAAAAAAATATCACAAGCATCACAGAAGCGGTAACAGCAGCTTATTGAATACATCACAGTAATTATGGCACTCAGTGCTTCTCGTTGAGAAGGGATATTGCAGTTGGGATAAAAGAGAACTTTCGACGGTTAGTTTTACAGAAGTGGGCTCTGAATCTTCGACCAGAAGGAAGACGTTCAAACTCTCTATACAGAATGTGAGCATGAATGCCTAAGATGGAACTGGCCTTCCTGATGACCTGCTGCTCAAAAAAACGCCTGAAGGTTTCTCTGTGGCTTACCAATCACTTTTGAACTGATGTTGACAATTTTCTGGAGGGAGTTTTTGTTTTTAACACTAAGAGAGCCAAACCAGCAAATAAAAGAGAAGGTAAGAATGCTTTCAATGAAATAATAATAATTCATAGCTTCTTTTATTTCTTTTTCTTTGTTTTCGCAGATCGACCCCAGAGCTCGAGAAAACATGACTGCGTTGCGAATTGCATGAACAGCGGCATCTTTTTTATTTGGGCGGGGGAGGGGGGGGGGGGCAAGAAGGACTCTGGCAGGCAAAAACACACACACACACACACACACACACACACACACACACACACACACACACACACACACACACACACACACACACACACGCACACACACACACGAAGAACAAAGAGAAACTTGTTTCAGTGGCAAGAACATGCCAATCAGTCGAAGACAAAAAGTAAAAAGAACACCAAAGATTTTTTTTTGTACGTGAATGTGATTGCACAGAAATATAAGTCTGGTCTTAAGTAATCTAAGGGATTTGCTGGCACCTTGGGATGTCTAAAACAGAATGAGACCAGGGTAAAAACGAAAATCAGAGCGTGGAATCTCGCCTAATACTGGGTCCTCAAACAGTAATGAAATGTTGCTGCGACAGAAGCGAACTGCTTGAACCTAACATACACGTGTATGCTGATTCTTGGAGGGCTTTTCCCATGTGCCCCACTGATGAGCGAGAGACATGAGCTGACGCCCAAACACACAAATCAGGCCATCGGTCATGATCAGCCGGACTCAGTCAAAGTAAGGCTTGTTCACCTCGGAGCGACGCCCAGGGACCGTCATCACGGTAACTCTCTCTCTCTCTCTCTCTCCGTGTATGATACTTTTCTGTTGATCACCTTATTTTGTGCTCGCCTCCACCCCCAACCCCCACCCCCACACCCCACCCTCCGAACCCCCCGCCTTCTCTTTAGTAAAAAAAAACAACAACAACTATCTGAATAAAATCGCCCCCCCCCCTCTCTCTCTCTCTCTCTCTCTATCGTACTTTTCTGTTGTGCACCTCATTTTGTGCCCCCCCCCCCCTTCTCTTCAGTCGTGGGCCAAAAGCCAAACTGAACAAACTCTCTCTCTCTCTGCCTCTGTCTCTCTCTCTACCGGTGCTTTTTAAGTTGGTGAGGTGACAATATGCATATACAAAAATTAAACTTTCTTGAAATTTTTGTCCTTTTGCTGCAATATTTGATTGGCATACGACACTATTTTGTATTCGATCTAACACGCGCTATCGTTGTTTCCTTTATGACTTTTGTGGTTGTTGCTGTTGCTGTTTGTGGTGGTGGTGGTGGTGGTGGTAGGGGTGGTGGCAGTGGTTGTCGATGATGATTGTGATTGTGCTCTCCCCAATACAGAAAGTGACCAAAGACTGACCAAACCTAACCAAATCAATAATAATAATAATAATTGAGTATAAGTATTGTACAGGCACTTTACTCAATTTTGAATCGTCTCAAAGCGCCGCTAACTGAACCCAA
>JACVVK020000348.1:322500-335000 GCA_018292915.2 Batillaria attramentaria | reverse complement strand
CACACACACACACACACTCCACGCACGCATGCTTGAGTCAAATGCTACTACTACTAAAAAACATTATTATTACTGACCAGACTTTATTTCAGTTTATCAGTATATCACACGTAACCAACAAGAAGTCAGTTTCAACAGACCAGTGAACCACGTATATGTATGTCATACACATCTTTAAATTCAATAATAATAATAATACACTGTGCATTTATCACGATGCACATAACGATTAAACTGTTGAAAACTTAACAGTGAAATAAATCAGTACACGAACCCAAAGATTTCTGTCTCATATGCATAGTGCTTTCATACCTTCAGCATGTCCACCGAAGTATATTCCCACACTGACACATGGAGCGCTTGCAAAAAAAAAAAAAAAAAAAAAAAGCCGCGTATGAAGACACATTGGGTTACGGTATAGCTACTCAAACAATCGAACCACCCATGTAAGCTGTTTATACCACGAGCATTCAGACTCTTACCTCTACTGCTCTAGTCGCATTACATTTTCTGCGACATTTTATTTTTCAGGTAGAGTGATTAGTGACTTTTGTACCCCCTCAAAATTCTGCGCACTTATTTATGAGGAAATGATGAGTAGGGCAGGTGAAATTGTTTGATGTTAAGAAGAATATCATTCAAAGCATGTGTTCATGTACTGACAGTCAAAAGTGCACTCGGAAATACTTCGCAGAGAATTTTCTGTGCGATCATTTTTTACGTGATGCAAGGAAAATAACTTTTCACCCCTAAAAGTGAGCAAAATAACTGTGCATCGGCCATGACGTATGAGTTCCAAATGTTTGAAATGACGCACTTTCTGACTGATGACGTAACTGAAGTGTGTTTTTGTGAACTCGTAAACCACTGAGTGGGTTATGGAAAGTCATAACTCACACTTTCGCTCTCTGTTTCATTACTATTTTCGGACGTAAAGCACTCATAGTTAACTCACTGAAAGTTTGCACTGGCGAGTGGTGTAAAATACCAAAGTTAATGTTTGTCACACGGCCAGGCGACACTGAGACCGGGGGGAGGGAGGGAGGAGGGGTTTGAGAGGGTATTTAACGTCTTTTGCCACCACGTAGGGTGATATGAAAGACGGGGTAACCAGAAAGAGGCCAGCACAACTATTAGGCCCCAGTCGGGATTCGATCTCGCAATCCGAGCATTGACAGTCAAGCCGGCTCTACCATCCTGCTCCCCAGGCGACAGAGGGGGGGGGGGGGGGTCATAGACTCACATGGCTAAACACGCGTCAATAATTGTCTGTGAATAACGCAGGCGCTTTTCCCAATAGCTTGGCTCAAATTGCCGCGAGCTGACCTCAAAACACACACACACACACACACACACACACACACACACACACACACACACACACACACACACACACACACACACACACACGTGAATCATATGCATTCTCTCACATACCGGACATAAACACATTTCAATCACGTAAGCTGAACAACGTTACAAATCATGATCATCTTACAACATATACTGGAATTGCAAAGTGGTCTTCGTGTGTTATATGATTGAGTGTGAATGAGGGAAAGACGAAACTAACATTGACGAAATCTTCTTGGTGTGAAAATTGAAATACTTATCGCTCACACTTAGCTGCAAGAGGACATTGAAATTTAAAAAAAAAATTCACACACATTAAGAGTTAAATAAAATATTTCATGACATGGACATTGGATAAATATCTTCTGCTTTATGATGATCTCCTTGTTATGAAAAAATAATGACAATTTTGTAAAGGATATAAGGTATCATAATCGTTGTGCACACAAAAAATAACATATCTGCTGTGTTGAAGCCGAGTGGGGTGCAAAACTCATGCCACAAAAAGAGTGCTTGATATGTGCAACAAATTCCCTCAAAATCCTCATCATAAAATCATTAGATATACCAAGTATGCAAAGAGAGAGAGAGTATGATTTCTTGAATTTCAATGAACACATAAGCTATCCTGAATAAAAAAATTTCATCGACATCTTCATGACTCTCTCTCTCTCTCTCTCTCTCTCTCGCACACACGCACCCGCACACGCACGCACACACACACACACACACACACACACACACACACACACACACACACACACACACACACACACACACACACACAGACACGCGCGCGCGAGCCCGCATAAACACACCACCACCACCACCACACCGTACGCGAGCGCACACACACACACACACACACACACACACACACACACACACACACACACACACACACACACACACACACACACACACACACACACTGTGACACACGAACACTAGCAACGGTAACGATTTCGTGACATCGTCGCTGAGATAATTTAGCAAGCATAATTAGATTGCGTCCGTCCAAACAAAGATAAACGATACCACAATTATCTAACATCCTTCTTCAAATGTCCTCACAACACGGATCTGACGTGGGCTCCGCATGCAGCATGTGACCCACAACTCAGTGTCACAATAAGTTAATAAATAAACAAACAAACAAACAAACAAACAAGCATGTGTTGGCAAAATGTGTGTGTAAAACAATGTTAACTTTTGACTAGATTGTACACCTCCACCATCATCTGCGGGGAAAAAAAAGGCGTAACCGCCAATCAAATCAATGATGGTTATGCCGTTTTGCGAAACATTAGTAGACCTTCCGGATAAGTTTGCTTTGCATTAGCTTGGTCCGCCCTATACGACTGAAAACAGCAACAACAACAACCCAAAACAACAATAACAACAACAACATCAAAAACAACACAAAACAACAACAACAACAACCCCCAAAAACAACAACACAAAACAACAGCAACAACAACAAAACAAACGAAAAAAGAACAACAAAAAACCCGAGGTCGCCCTGAATAGCCGGCTTCACACGTACGTTTTAACTCTCTCTATGCTAAGGTCCCTGTTTGCGGCCCTTGGCTACTGGGGCAAGAGAGAGAGAGAGAGAGAGAGAGAGAGGATTAAAGAGATCTGCCTCACCATTTCAAGGTCCACAAATCATACGTTGCCGTGTAGGTGGCGTTTGGCATCAGACTACTTCGCACTACTGCTTTTCTCCTAGAATCTTGGACTTGTATGTTTTATTAATCCTTTTCTGGGATTTTGCTTTTCCGTTTTGTCAAATAAATTCACTGAACGTGGACAACTCCGCCAACAGCTCGGGTCGTGTTGTAGTTAGTGTAGGTTTTGACTTGTGGTACCTTTACAGTGTGAACATGCAGTAGATTCTCTGGGACACTTAAAGTTTTCCCTGTCTCATGAATGCCAGACATAAATAATCATATATAACGGACAGAAGCCGACATTGCAGCTCAGTTGGTATAGTTTGTTCGCTAGGCGGTGCGAATGTATCCTAGTCATTTGCAGGGGGAGCAAATGTACCCCCAGCTCTCTACTCAGCGGGGCGACTGTATCCAGCCCTTCAGTCCGGTCAACTCTCGCCGATGTAAGCATTCTTTTTTTAATGCTCCCACTTCGCCTACCACCCCCTCCCCCCCCCCCGTCCCCGCCCCGCCCCTCCCCCCCCCAGCTCCATCGTCACCAACTCAACAGGCAAAAACTGTGTCCCAGCAGCCATCTCAATTGTATTTTCCCAGAAGGAAGCCTTCGCTCACAATTGGAAACGCGCAGAAAAAGCAAATGAGCACAATCATTGTGTGAAGCCTTGCGAAAGATTTGGCTTTTCCCAGAGAAAGAGAACACGCAACGATTCTGTGTTTTGATAACGAGGTTTGGTTGGGACCCGGGAGGAAATGGTTCAGGCGTTGAGACTGGCGAGGTTGTTTTGCTTGTTAAAGCCTGTATTGTTCGTAATGCCGCTGAGATAAGAAGGGGAGCCGGGGAGGTCGAATGGTAGAGCGTTGGACTTTTAATGCTCGGGTCGTGAGTTCGATCCCGGCTGGGGCCAAATATTTGTGCTGGCTTTTTCATCGTTGCCCCGTCTTTGATATCACCCTGTGAGGTGGAAAAAGACGTTAAACTCCCAAACACACACCCACCCCACCCTGAGACAAAAAACCAAAACAAAACAAGAAAAACCTGCCGCTTTCGAATCTCTAAGGTTATTTAATAATAATAATAATTAGGTTATTTGCCAGATAGGATTTGCCAGATTTAGGATATTTGCCAAATAACCTTACTCTAAGGTAGTCTATCTATCTAAGATAGAAGAATGCTTCCTTTGACTAACACACCAGTTTTCGTGACTTTCGTAATACATGTATTAGAGAACAGACTGGGACTCGACAAATCTTCTGAAAATAGCCTTCAGTTAGCGCCGTCCAGCTGGTCTTCAGTACGCAACCACAGAATGTCGTCTGCTCAGTACGCCGTACGCCTCTACGTACGCAGAACAACATATACGCCAACCAGAGTCACCGCAATGGTTTCACATGCTACATTGTGTCCCAAATGACTGAATCCTGGCCCGCATGTGAAAGTCGGGGTTAGGGAGTTTAGCCCCGGGTTTGAGTCTAACCTCGAACTAAACTAGCCGTAGGGTTAAATTTTCTGTAGTTTTTTGGTTCGTAAAATAAATATAAATATAAATCAGGAAACGGGTCCATTCCAGCAAGGTGCCTATGCCGTTATAGAAGGATTTTTGTCTTTCTTTCTTCGCTTCCTTTTTTATTTCATTTTGTTTTGGGGTTTCTTTTGTCCTAGTCTGGGTTAGGCCCGTAGCCGTTGGTTAAATTAACCTCGAGTTTTACATACGGGCCCTGATGCACGGATTAAGCTCATTTGATGAACAGTTTTGGACAGCGTTGGCGTATGCCTGACAAACAGATTGAGAGTTTAATTGGCGGTTACTGTCCCCGTCACAAGAGTGACTGGAGACAGGGGTGGGGTGGGTCGGGGTGGGGGAGCAGCTACCCTAATGGCCATGTCACACGAGAGGGCAAAAACACTTGAAAACATTGTTTTCAGATGTTTTGCTGCGAAACAACGTGTTTTGTCGTGTGACATACTTCACAACAATGTTTTCAAAACATGTTTTGATCGTGTTTTCAGTTTTAGAGCCTGCCCTAAAATCCGAAAACATGTTTTGTGTTTCAACCAATGAAAGCCGCCGTGTTTCGATGTTGTTTCGCAAAACATGTTTTCACGTGTGTCATGTATTGTTTCGGAAAGCATGTTTCGGGCGTTTTGCCTTTCAAAACATGTTTTATAAAACATGTTTTAGGAAAACATGTTTTCCGTGTGACATCGCCTTAACTGAAATGTCCAGCTCAACATTACAGTCCAGACAGACTGCCAGGTCGGCCACAGCTGACTGTGGTGGATAGGTAATACACAGCCTGAGAAAACAGGCAGCGTTAAGGAGAAAGCATTATGCTTTTTCTTCCCGCCTATATGTACACTTCTAGGCTCGAGGGCGATGCCAGTGACACTGCACTTGCCGGAAGAGTACTCGCCGCTGTTCAAAGTTGTGAGAATGGGCGTTTAAGAGTAGGGATATTAGTCTCAGTAAACGCCCGTAAACGCGATTCACCTACAGCTAAACGTTCTTCATAAATACAATCCCAGAAGGCTTACCCATTTGAGTTACCTTTTTTTGCACTGATCTATTTACTGGGAACAACGTAGTCTTTTCATGGAAATCACTTTGCTGCCCAGAACATATACCATGGAGGTTGACTGTCTGCCATTGTGTCTGTCTGAATCACGATCACTGGCCGTACCATGTGGCTGGTTTGTTTCATGATCTCAAACTACAAACTCACAGATCGAAAGTTTCTTAACACGGGGTAATTCCATCGTTGCTAAACCAACTTATGTTTTTGAACAGCTTCGCTCGTGAGTGCGCCTGTACGCTCGAAATACTCTATCTTGATGATTAGTACAGCTCTTAATGCGACACAGTGTTGTTTACCCTTCGCGTGCGCGGTCGAACATTCCAATTCTACGACTGTTGGTTCATTACTGGAGCGCCCAGTGTGGTCGCCGCGTCATCGAGTTTTTACTGGCTCAGTGCCACCATTACAGACGCTGTCACTGTCCAGGTGTCTAGGTGGTGTGACGATAGATACCACTGAAAACAGCTCAGAACAATCTATGAGCATAAAAAAAATATAGTAGCATTAGCTCATTAATTTTAACAAGTAACAGCGACCACGGGCGTGTCGTGTGAACAAGCGGACTGTAAAGAGGATTCAGTGTTTTTCCAATGACGGGAGCAAGGAGTGGGAGGCTGTCCGTAGGGGATGGAACTTGGGGGAGAGGGACGGGGTATGCGGGATATGGGGGTCGGGGATTTCCTTCAAGACATTCTCAGGACAATCCGAAGCTCGTGAAACTCTGTTGCAGGCACTCTCCAACAAGTGACGGTGACGTGTGAGCTTGAGGAGGAGGAACTGGAAGGGAAGGGGTCGGGAGAAGAGGGTCTTATCTTCAGTCTCCCGCGACATGTGCTTCACAAAGCATTTTACCGCCAAACCATATGCAAAATGGGACACAGCTCCCTCGCCCCCCCCCCCCCCAACACACACACACACACACACACACACACACACACACACACACACACACACACACACATGCAAACACGCACGCACGCACGCACACACACACACACAGGCACGCATGCACACACTCACGCACACAGGCACGCACGCACACACTCACAAACACAGAGACTAAAACACACACACACACACACACACACACACACACACACACACACACACACACACACACACACACACCGTAAAAATAGACGACTCTTCACAGAAGCTCACATAACAAGATGACACCCACACCTACTCCCACTCCCCCCCCCCCCCTCCCCCGTGCGCCCACACACACACACACGCCTAATTATAAATATTCAGAAGGACGACTCTCCACTGAAGCTGACATGACAAAACGGCAGTGCCTCCCCAAACCACCACCACCACTCTCACCCCAGCCACCTCCCGCCCCCTTCAAACAAAGCTACCAATATTCTACCGTCGAAGTCATAATATCATACATTCTACTGAAGAGCAGGCTCGGAGCCTCGCGATCAGTTTGACGTGGACCGGGACAGCAGACGACAAGCTGTGCCCCTCTCTGGAATCTGCTGTTAATTGTAATCACTGTCAACGGACCAGACGCTAGTGACAGGCGGACATCAAGACGTGTGTTGCTGCCCTCTCAGACGGATAAATCAACGTCTAGAACACGGGGAGGAGGGATTTCATCCAAACGGTCTCTGGCTGCGCTACCGTGAAATGTCAGGCCTGTCCAAACAACCGGGGACGGTGTTAATGAAGCGCGTGTAGCTTGGATAAACGCGTTTAGATCTGAACCGGTGTATAATTACGGAAACGGAAATGTTCAGCCAACAAAATTGGAAAATATATGCAATTCTGAAATTCCGAAACTTAAATTGCTGAGAAACACGTGATTATTTTGTGTTCATTGTCCAGTGTCTGAGAGAATGCGCGTCATTCACGTGAGCGTGCTTGTTGGGTAGGAGATCTTTGTGAAAAGTAATTTAAAAAAAAAACAAAATAAACAAACAAACAAGCAAACAAACAAACAAACAATTCACACCGCCCCCAAGCAAATATTTCTAACGGTGAGATCGGACATGGACAAGTCCTACACACCTGCCTATTTTGTCAACGGTGGATCGCATGGAGATCTGTATGTCCTCGAAATGCCACTCACCTCATAACTATTCTGTGTTACAAAGACAAAACCTGGAAGCAGGCAATGCGTTTTTGTCATACGCCATGCAGGTGCAAATGTGTCCTAGTTTTGCTAGAGGACACAGATGCCAGTTGTAAGAAAACGCTATATATTCCTATTAAACATAACGTTGCGTAGGCCTATGATACCCTACAAGATTAATGCTTTAAAATTCACCCCCAAAATCACAAAAATCCAGCAGCCAAAGACTCATGTGTAGAGTAGATTTCAACTAATTCCAATATTCCGGGTTTTCTGCTTTTTTTTTTTTTTTTTTTTTTGGGGGGGGGGGGGGGGGGTTGGCAATGTTAGCAGCGACCGCATACCCCCTTGTTCCTCTGTCGTTTGCTAGCTCTTGTGCCAGCCGCGCATGAATACAAATAGCCCACAAGCCAGGCTCATTTTTCCCTAATTTTACTATTACCTGGCATGAAACTTATTTACAAAGCCAACAAAAAGCCCCACTTTGCCATTTTTTACTCTGCTCACAAATTTTAGAAGGGGTAAAAATGTACTATATTTAGCGTAGTTCTTACTAGAATACCCCGAAAGCTATTAGTGGTCGGTAGGCTGTAAAAGTGTGCTTCGTTCGCGTTTGGTTACTGGTCAATCAAGGCGCTGTTGCTACCATCGCTAAGTTTTATGAAGAGAGACTTCTGTTTTGGAACAGCTGATAGCGCCCGTGCGCTCGAAATCGTCTATTTTAGAAATTAGTAGAGATCCGAATGCAACACACTGACTTTTGATGGCCGTGCAAACGAGGAACACTCAGCTACAAGGTCGAGTGTGGTGACCACATTGTCGCCGGCTGGGTGCGGTTTGGCGTCAATCCGCTGAACCCAAGTCTGTCTGTTCATGGATTTGTGCATGTGTGCAAGTCGGTGGTGGTCAGTACTACATTAATGTAGTCTCTCTGGTATAGTTCGCACCCTTGGTGGTGGTCAGTTAGTATAGTCAGAGAGACTACATTACTACATTAATGTAGTCTCTCTGGTGTAGTTCGCACCCTTGGTGGTGGTCAGTTAGTATAGTCAGAGAGACTACATTACTACATTAATGTAGTCTCTCTGGTATAGTTCGCACCCTTGGTGGTGGTCAGTTAGTATAGTCAGAGAGACTACATTACTACATTAATGTAGTCTCTCTGGTATAGTTCGCACCCTTGGTGGTGGTCAGTTAGTATAGTCAGAGAGACTACATTACTACATTAATGTAGTCTCTCTGGTATAGTTCGCACCCTTGGATCGTACCAACACAGCCAGAGAGTAGAGTTAGTAGAGTTCGAATGTTTAATTCGGTTTAAGGTTAGATTTTGGGTTAGGTTTAGGTTTGGGGTTACCTTGTGATAATGGTGCAATAATAATAATAATAATAATAATGAGTATTGTATAGGCGCTTTACCCAATTTGAAGAATCGGCTCAAAGCGCCGCGAACTGAACCCAACACGCACGCTCACGTGAATCACACGCATTCTCTCACACACTTGACATAAACGCATTACAATCACGTGGTGCGAAGGGTCGGCTCAGCTATTTAAATTTCGGGATTTACAATTGCATTTATTTTTCCAATCACTATTTCAGTTGTTTAAACGGTCGTAGTTTTACACGAGGTGCAAATGGCACCGGGGGGGGGGGGGGGGGGGGGGGGGGGGGGGGGGAGGGGGAGAGAGAGAGAACTATACCAACGCAGCGTGGTGGTGTGATGCTAGACACCACGAGAACAGCTCACAACGATCTGTGAGCCTTACAATTAGTGCCTTTAAGGCTTGTGCGAGAACCTCGCTAACACGGACGGATGTGGCTGAATTGAAGGCAACAGACACGTTTCACCTGCGCTGCAGCTTTCAAAACTGCTGACGATAAGTAGAGTCTTGTGCCCTTCAGAGTGACAGATCGCACACATCTCGAGAAATGGGATTTATAATAGGGTAAACCCTACATTAGTTTGACTGACCTCTTGACTTTAAAGTGTGGCAAAGCTGTGTTTTCATAATGATGATACTCCTCCTCCTAATCCTACTGCTAGTACGACCACTACTCCTCTTCCTGCTGCCGCGTTAGGCTCTAAAAACTCACTCACTCCTTCTACTATTGCTGCTGCTGCTGCTCCTCCTCCTACCACTCCTTCTCTTCTTCCTCCTCCTCTTCCTGCCACTCCTCCTCCTCTTCCTCTTTCGCCCCCTCCTACTCCTCCTCCTCCTCCTACCACTCCTCCTCTTCCTACCACTCCTCCTCCTCTTCTTACCACTCCTCCTCCTCTTTCGCCTCCTCCTCCTCCTCTTCCTACCAGTCCTCCTCCTCCTCCTCTTCCTACCACTCCTCCTCCTCCTCTTTCGCCCCCTCCTACTCCTCTTCCTACCACTCCTTCTCCTCCTCTTCCTACCACTCCTCCTCCTCCTCCTCTTTCGCCCCCTCCTACTCCTCCTCTTACCACTCCTCCTCCTCTTCCTACCACTCCTCCTCCTCTTCCTCTTTCGCCCCCCACCTACTCCTCCTCTTACCACTCCTCCTCCTCCTCCTCTTTCGCCTCCTCCCCCTTTTCCTCCTTTTTTGCCTCCTCCTACTCCTCCTCCTCCTCCACCTTCCGTTTCCCCTCATCTTCTTACCAGTCCTCCTCCTCCTTCTCCCACTAGTCCTCCTCCTCCTCCACCCGCTATTTCTCCTCCTCTTCCTACCACTCCTCCTCCTCTTCCTACCACTCCTCCTCCAACTTCCGTTTCCCCTCATCTTCCTACCAGTCCTCCTCCTCCTTCTCCCACTAGTCCTCCTCCTCCTCCACCCGCTATTTCTCCTCCTCTTCCTACCACTCCTCCTCCTCTTCCTACCACTCCTCCTCCTCTTCCTACCACTCCTCCTCCCTCTCCCACTACTACTCCTTATCCTCCTTCTCTTCTACTCCTCTTTTTCCTCCTCCTCCTCCGCCTCCCACTGCTACTGCTACTACCACTACTACTACTACTACTACTACTACTACTATTCATATAGCGTAACAGGCTACTGTTATAGAACTGTTCTATGGAAAACAACAACAACAACAACAACAACAACAAAAGAACAGCAAATAACAAAATTAAATAAAAAGTGAAAATAAATTTGTTTGACTCACCGTTGTCGTTGTAGAAGAATTGCGGACAAGGAATGGTGGCCACCGATCCCGCCAAGGTGTAATTCCAGCATCCCCAGCCGTCAAACGTAGCGTTGCAGTAGACCTGACCTGAAATCAGACGGGAAGATTGGTAAAGTCCAGCCCAGCAGAAACGATGAAAATAGGCTAATAAGGCTAAATGCAGAACTTCTAAAATCTGTGACTTGAAGAGATGAGCTGATGTTCTTGAGCTGATCTTCTTCTTCTTCTTCTTCTTCTTCTCTCTCTCTCTCTCTCTCTCTCTCTCTCACACACACACAACGCACACCGCTTCCGTTACCAACAGCTTGATCGCATTTTGTGTGCAGTGTGTACTGACTATGCAACTTGGAATTATGCGTCCGAAAAAACGCTTATTGCGGGGCTTACAATTTTGACGCTGCAGCCATCATTGTCCTTTTAAGAAAACGACTTTGCAAAAATCATGGAACGTTATGCTTCGCGCGCGCGCGCGCGCACACACACACACACACACACACACACACACACACACACACACACACACACACACACACACACACACACACACACGTGTTTCTCTCTCTCTCTCTCTCTCTCTCTCTCTCTCTCTCTCTCTTGTGTCCTTCCCCTTCCCATCCCTCCCCGCCCCATTGCCACCACTGCTCATTCACTCGAATAAGACACATGCGGACATGAATACAAGCAAGCAAGAGAGAGAGAGAGAGAGAATTGTCATTACCGACGCTGGCTGATTACCCTCAAGAGAATGTAGATTCTTGACAAATGCATGCACGATGCATTTCGGTAAATTACCCTCGGCAGTCACCGACTTACAAGAAGCTTACTTGTTCTTCCCAAGAAGCCCTTTACAATACCTCGGACTAAGGGCCTTGATTGTAATGATCCGTGTTTACCACTATGAATACACGTATGTCTGTTAGCATCAACGCTCCGCTTGCAAGCATGCCACTGTCCGTTACTACAAATACAAGATTTTCTAAGCCCCGTGCCAAAGTCTGTCATACGGCTTCGACACAACGGCCCCGTAAACTGGAACCTGGGGTCTGATGCATAAAAAGATACTCGACTAGTCTGAGACTTCGCCCTATAGTCTCAGACTTAGAACGTCGTCACTATTATCAGCGTGTATTACCATTTACTGATTTAGTCCCTGAAATACATGTCATCGTTATAAACTCGCCTTTTACAGTCTCTGTTTATGCATCTCGTACTAATTTCACAGTTTTTTTTTCTCTTTTCTTTTTGTGGGAATCAGCAAGAGTGTCTCTGGCTCAAGGCACAGAAGCCATGTTGGATTTTTTTTTTTTTTTTTGGGGGGGGGGGGGGGGGGGCTGTTTTTTGTTTTTTGGTATGATTTCTTTTTCATCTATTTTTTCACCTTTAACCTCCCTTCACCATCTTCCCTTTTTAAAAAAAAATCACTACAGTGAATGTCTTCATTTTGTGATTTTTTTTTACATGTACATGCTTGTGTAGCAGCTTACAGAGAGGTAGGCAGGATCGATTTCAGTCACAGCTTAGTCAAGCTAGTCTCGGACTCATAATGTCATAATCTCTCACCGTACACCAGGGCCCTGACGACTGCAGATGAGACCCTAATTAGGAGAGTAAGGTCTTACGGGGGTTTAGCTGGCAGCTACTGCTGTATTTTGATCACGGCAGGGCTAATTAT
>JACVVK020000348.1:310000-317500 GCA_018292915.2 Batillaria attramentaria | reverse complement strand
GTCACTGCGTTCGGTGAAGTATCAAACGGCTGTACTCCGTTCTTCGCCGTACAATTTGAGCCGTCGGATTATTTTATGGTCGATAGATCGTGAGTTCCAATTTCCTATACCTAAGATTTTAGGGGTGGAAAGAAAAAGTCTTATGTTGCAGAGGAATTCGATTTTATTCACGGAGGTTGTCCACGTGACTTGAAGATCTGCAAGGAGAACGCAGTATACGAGGCGCAGGCATCTATCGTTGGCGAAAGCTGCCTAAATAGCAATTTTTGTTTTGCAGAGAAATGGTACTTTTCTGCAGAGAAATGGCACTTTTCTGCAGAGAAATGGCACTTTTCTTCAGAAAAATGGCACTTTTCTTCAGGGAAATGACACTTTTCTGCAGAAAATAGTTTTCCTGCAAAAAGTTTTTTTCTTTTTTTTTTATTCAAAAGAAAATATATGCATGGAAAGAAAAGAAGGGTTATTTTGTCATTTCCGTTTTTGTCTATTTTTTTCTGCAGAAAATCTTTTTTTTCCCTGCGCCCAAAAGTATTGTTTTTCTACAGAAAAAAACCAGGTATGCCGATGCTATTTTGGAAACTGTCACCAACGATGAGTTGTTTGACTGAACAGTGTGTTCACAAACAACAAGAACAACAAAAATGCCGTTGACAGTGTCTGTATACGCAATGATGCATTCTGCCGATGGCGCCAGTAGAGCTGTCAGGGACTCGTCTAAAAAAGTAATGATGTCTCGTTTGGATGAGAGGGGGGTGGGGGAGTGAGATGGGGGGGGGGGAAGGGGAGGGACAGAGTGGGTATCATGCCCAGACTGTCGACTGTCTTTACCTATGTCTGACTGCTCGTGGATAGACAGGATTTTCAAAAATCACCTCAACCGCAACATCTGCAAAATCTTCCCCCCGAACCGAGGACCCTATATATATAGATCTGATGTCCATACAGCCCTTGCAGAAACCATTTGCATCGTGGGGCTCATCACAAAACCATGCAATACTCCAGTCGAGCGTCTCAAGAAACCAATTACATTTTACTGGAAAACTAGATAAACTAATAACTAGACACACGGGGTGCAGTCAAAATGGTCGCGGGAGTTCCTAGTGCCACTGACTCCGCTGTAAACGTTTCCGACGAGGATTGCTCTCACGCAAAGCCATTATTACGTTTGAAAAATGAGCATGCATAGGTCTTTGTATTGTAGTAACGGGTTAGTCAAAGTCGTTGTCAGGTTGATAAACGGATTCTTTTTTCATGATTTTTTAAATTTTATTATTCTTCTTTTTGGCATTTTATACAAGACATATTTACATACAACACCAGAATGGGGAATTGCTGAAGGGGGTGGGTGGGTGGGTGTTTGGGAGTTTAACGTCCTTTTCCACCACATAAGGGTGATATCAAAGACGGGGCAACAAGAAAAAAGGCCAGCACAAATATTTGGCCCCAGCCGGCGGGATTCGAACTCACGACCCGAGCATTGAGAGTCCAACGCTCTACTATTCGGCCACCCCGGGAAGAAAGACTGAAACCTAGACAGCAGTAGCACACTACGGTGGGACCACGGTGGCAACGCCCCACTTCAGAAAAACAAATTTAGCATTTTTAAAGGCATTTAGTAGCCTCTACTGGCACCCAAAAGTTAAATGTATACTGCCTTGGTACTGATATGCAAGCCTTCAAAACTGAAGTCCCATTATTCCATGTATCATGATACGTGTGCAACCTTTTCCCCCTTCCTTTGTACGGCTGAAACTTGGATTTTTTTGGCTGAAAGGAGAGGAAATTTGACTGAAAATTGCCAAATGACTGACAATTCCCCAGCCTGCATAAATGACACACACAGACACTAACAGTTATACTATATTCATACGTTACATATGCACACACACACACACACACACACACACACACTGTGACACACACACTGTGACACACACACACACACACACACACACACACACACACACACTGTGACACACACACACACACACACACACACACACACACACACACACACACACACACACACACACACACACACACACACACACCTCTAAATTCATTCACTCACAACGGACTCTCTTTCAGTTTCGCGCCGACAGACCCGGTAGAAACACTCGGAGCTACTCAAATTTGAAATTGGAAACACTCGGTGCTACTATTTGGAAACACTGTCCTGGCGGTGCTGAGTTTGAAGCGGGGTAGCACCGGAAACACGTCCTCGAGTCCATTTTGACGTATCCTGTGGATACGCCTCTTGCTGAGACACAACCGGAAAGAAAATGCCATCATGAAAATGTTAACAGCGCTAGTAAAATCTGAAACAAGCAGCGGAATCCTGCCCTGGGTTTTACGGCATGGATAATTTGCTGAATGTTTCCCAGCTTTTACTCCGCATAATAACCACAGATAACATCTTTAGTTTCTCTCGTAAACACATTTTTTTTTGCATTTTTTTTTTAAAGTGATCACCGTGTTGTTTCTTTGCGTCAATACGGGATAGGTCATAACCTTGCAGAGTTTCTATGACCTTAGAGACAGGGCGGTTAATGAGTAAATAACTAATAAAAAGGTAATCTTATTCTCGTTTGTGTATGTTTACATGTAGTGTTTGTTGCTGTCTTGTCATGTCTTGCCCGGCTATCCTTCCCATTATCTCGTCTTCCCTTGTCTACCCTTCCCTTGTCTTGTCTTGTCTTGTTTTCCCTTGTTTTGTGTTTGTCGATCTGTGACAACAGGAAAAGTCGACTAGTGCTTCTGTCGCCTCTAAAAGCGCTAGTCGTTCTGTGACAACAGGAAAAGTTTACTGGTGCTTCTGTCGCCTCTAAATGCGCTAGTCGTTCTGTGACAACAGGAAAAGTTTACTAGTGCTTCTGTCGCCTCTAAAAGCGCTAGTCGTTCTGTGACAACAGGAAAAGTTTACTAGTGCTTCTGTCGCCTCTAAAAGCGCTAGTCGTTCTGTGACAACAGGAAAAGTTTACTAGTGCTTCTGTCGCCTCTAAAAGCGCTAGTCGTTCTGTGAACACAGGAAAAGTCGACTAGTGCTTCTGTCGCCTCTAAAAGCGCTAGTCGTTCTGTGACAACAGGAAAACTTTACTAGTGCTTCTGTCGCCTCTAAAAGCGCTAGTCGTTCTGTGAACACAGGAAAAGTCGACTAGTGCTTCTGTCGCCTCTAAAAGCGCTAGTCGTTCTGTGAGCACAGGAAAAGTTGACTAGTGCTTCAGTCGCCTCTAATATCCCTGGTCGATGTGTGAACACAGGAAAAGTTGACTTCTGTCGCCTCTAAAAGACCTGTGAGCATAGCAAAAGTTGACTAGTATCCCTTTAAGTGAGGAATTTACTTAAATTCTCTCAGTTCACCAACCATTCGCGTGGGCGCTCATCACAGCTCCCCGGTACAAGTTTCCGGTCGACCGCCCTTTAACACTGAGAGGCGAGAAGAAGAAGAAGAAGAAAAAGAAGAAACGAAAAAGAAAAAGAAGTGAAACCAAATAGGCGAAATAGCCAATTTTTCACCGTCGACCCAATTTGACTGCACACGTGGACTGAATTGGATTTAACCAGTACGTGCCTAGGTTGGGGGAAGGGTGAATGCGGGCAAACGTGGATTGGTCAAAAGGCAGGCGCCAGTAGAGGGAGCCAGGGCTTTAGGTTTTTTAAAGATTTACTAGCAAGAGTTCCTTAAAAAAAACCTAAACCATTATTAATTTCATTTTGCAGTACCAAGTGACGGTTTCACAATATATATATATATAAATATACAACTGTGGCCGTTGCTTCTGAACTGTGCACATTTGTTGAAGCCAATTGGTCAAACACACACACGCGCACACACACACACACACACACACACACACACACACATACATTTGAAAATGTGCTTTGTATTTTTTGAGGCAGACTAATTCCCTAAACCTTACGGAAACCAGAATAGCCGAACTGGTAGAGTGTTGGACTTACGATGCTAGGATCGAGAGTTCGAATCCCGACTGAGTAGGACTCAAAAGCATATGCTTACTTTCTGACTCATTGCCCCGTCTTTGATGTGACCCTTACGTGGTGGAAAAGGACGTTAAACTCAAATTCAGGGGTGGGGTGGGTGTTTGGGGGTTTAACGTTTTTTTTCACCACATAGGGTGATATCAAAGACCGGGCAACGATGAAAAAGCCAGCACAAATATTTGGCCCCAGCCGGGATCGAACTCACGACCCGAGCATTAGAAGTCCAACGCTCTACCATTCGACCATCCCGGCTCCCCCCCAAAAACTAGCCAAACACCCAACAAACATTCTGCCCCCGCCGACACGACGGGCATTTCCTCCGCATGGAGACAACAGGAAACGTGGAGATATATTATACTTGTGAGACAGGCACACGGAGTTCACTGCTAGTTCGGATCGACAACACTCTTTGATCGAAAATCCCCGAGGGTTACAGGGCTCGCGACTGTCGTTCTCTTGGTGGCTAAGCAGAACGAAACGTCAGGCTAATGTAGAACAATTGGCGGCTTACCTAAACCTCTCCAATGACTAGTTCGGGTAACCCGTGAGTGTTCGGGGAAGACACGTCCTGGCCTCGATTACAGGAGAGAGGGGCTCCCCTGACTATCCAGTGACTAGCTGAGCTGGACGTAAACGCGCAACTGCACTTGATGGGATCCCCTATGGCGCATGTCGTAGCACAATCATGACTGTTACAGTTTGGCAATAATAATAATAATAATAATAATTTATTTATAGAGCGCTGAAATCTATTTATAAGGCAGTTCTAAGTCTCAGTCGGCTGTGACACGCGTGCACTGTGGTTAGTGAGGGTACAGTGACTATTTTCATGGAGCGTTATTCAGCATCAATCGCGTCCTTTTCTTCTTTAAATACTCGCCCAGCGACCACAAGGATAATTTACTTTTCGATTGTTTCCTCCGTGGAGGGAACCCTGACCCTCAAGAAAAAACAAGAAGAAGAAGATAAAAAGGGTTGCGCAGACTGGTCACTGTCGACCATCTGGTGATGGCGGAGTGTGGGGGACATCTGACAGCCTCGATGCGGCGTCTGATCGTCTCGGTAATCCAATCAACGTGATCAACGTGTCTCTGTCGGCCCAATCTCTGCGGTAATCTTCAACTGTTATGGCCCTGATTGGTGGTTAGGGCAGAGAGAGAGAGAGAGAGAGAGGGGGAGGGGGGAGGGAAGGGGGAAATCCTAGTCCTCTCGAAGAAGATGATCAAGTGGTGTCACGGGAGACTCGTTCATTTATTATTTGCCTTTTCATGCACTTTTGTAGTGTCGCTTTGACTATCGGAGGCAAAGAGGAAGACATACACGTGAACTGTCTACAGACTACGTAAAACAATTCTCTCTCTCTCTCTCTCTCTCTCTCTATCCTTTTCTGGTCCCGATCTTTGGAATTCGCTGCCTCTCCATGTGAGATCATCCCCTTCACTTTATACCTTTAAGAAACGGCTTTTTAACTTTCTTCGTTCAGTTCAATAGAGCTGGAAAGCCAGTTTATGCCCATATAGTCCACACGCACTTAGAAACCAGTCTTCACTAATTATTATTACCGTAGTCATTTATTAACACCCAACATGTACATATTTACATAATCATGTTAGTTTGCATTAACTTTAATCATTTCTGTTTTCTTGGTTATCCCTGCCATCTATTTTAGCTGTCATGCTTATTCTCCGCCTTCTTGTATTTCATTTTTAAGTGTCTGTAATATGTATACTCCTAAGCTTTTACTCTTATACTGTAGTCTAGCAACGGCAAGGTTGTAAACTGGCCCTTTGGCCAAAATCTTCTACCGTTGTAAAATAAAGGATTGTCATTGTCATTGTCTCTCTCTCTCTCTCTCTCTCTCAGGGCTCTCTCTCTGGACGCCAGGAGACTGTCCTGGGCAGGTTGCGTTTAGGTCTCACATACATCACCCACTCTCATCTGTTGAAAGGGGAAGATCCCCCGGAGTGTATCCCATGTAACGAACCACACAATGTGGAACATTTTCTGCTCTGTTGCATGGACCCCCCTAGACACAGATCCGTCACAAGCTTCTCGCGGGAGATTCACTAAAGGCGTTGCTCAGGGATGTCCCTCCTGTCAACATCTTCAGTTTTGTGAAAGAATGTAATCTGTTATAAAAACTGCAGGCTTTTCAACCAGTACAAACCTTATTTCTCTGACCCTCTATACCTTTAGTTCTATCTTGTATCTCATTTAACAGGGGACGTAGCTCAGATGGTTGAGTTGGGATTTTTTTTTCACTCCAAAAAAGAAAAAAAGAAAAAAAAAAAAAGAAAGTCAAATCATGCACAGACTTGCTTACAGTGCCTGTCCAACCTCGTGTACACAGGCTCGCATATACATCATGTGCGTGTGTTAAAGACACCCCCCCCCCTTCCCATTTCAAACGGGAGGGGTCGTGGAGTGGGGAAAAAACCCAAAAAGAAAAATACGCGCGTGCACCTAGGGAATAAGCTGGACTTTCACGTGTTAAAGGACTTGATGGAGAAAGGCTTGGGTTAGCCGCAAAACAGTCTTTGTCACTTGCGCGGAGTTAAGCCTCAAAATTAATAACTAAAATAATAACTAACTCTCTCTTTGAATTAGTTTAAAATTTCTTCCTCTGTCTCTTTCTTTCTTTGTTCTTCTTCTACTCCTTTTTTTTTTTCCTTCTGCAATTTTAAAGTTTGATGAACTACGTAACGAAATAATTATTATGCTTATGAAGAGAGACATGCCCGTTAAGTGATGTCTAACTTCCACTTACTGGGCTGAACTTCTGACAGCCCCCCCCCCCCCCACACACACACACATAAAACCACACACCTCCTAATTACCCCGACCCCCGGGCCAGACTGTACATCCGCAGACAAAATGTTGCCCCTTGTGGTTTGTGTCCGCTTCAGTGTCCCTCTCGTCACGTCACTGTAGACTTCTTCTTTTTTCTAACCCAGATTTCACTCGAGCGCGGGGTGAAGTGAAAACGGACGCAAGCGTTTCCGGTGCTACCCCGCTTCAGAACTGTCGACGATGGGCGGTCTAACGCAATGCCAAATATGTTTGAAATAATTATTATGAGCATGTATTCCTCTTTGCTCTGAAACGAGTTAATTCCATCTTTACTAAGCCAACTTATGTTTTGGAACCGTTGCGCTCGTGAATGCGCCTCTACGCTCGAAATGCTCTATCGTGATGATTCGTACAGCTCTTAATGCGATACAATCTTGTTTACACTTTGTGCGAGCGCCGGGTCGAACATTCAGTTTCTACGACTGTTGTTACAATACTGGAGCGCTCAGTGTGGTCGCCGCGTCATCGAGTACGCTTCTGTTGGCTCAGTGCCAGCATTGCAGACGCTGTCACTGTCCAGGTGTCTAAGTGGTGTGATGATAGATACCACACACAAAAAAAAACCTAGCTCAGAAGGATCTATGAGTAGTCGAAGTCAGGCTGGTGAACAGCCCCTTTCTCGGTTTCACGCCGTCAGATCGAAGTCCG